>LJIJ01000577.1:0-96560 GCA_001718145.1 Orchesella cincta
TTGTCACCTTGACTGGAGTAATTAGTTCATGCTCTATTAAGAACGAAATACGTTACCTTACTTTGTATTATCAAGATGAAACCAGAAATGCTGGAGTGTCCCATCAATAAAATTTTTAATTGATTCCCAACCCATGCACAAAATAATAATCAGCACTTATTATTTTGTTTTCAAACATTTCATATAAAAGACTGAAGAAAATGGAGTTAAAGCATCATTTTGTTAATAACCATCATCTTCTTCAACATCTCAAAATATTCCATTCCTACACCAATCCGTTTCGGAAATTTTCGGTGAGCCAACGGTGGTGTAAGTTGTACTTTTAAAAAACGTTCTGATTAATAAGTGATAATTAAAATTTGTTTTGTTTTTCAGTCTATTCCAACATGAAGGCCGTTCTTGCTCTCCTTGTCCTCATCGCCGTGGCCTACATGGCTGAAGCTACCCAATACGGGGATAGCTGCTCCCACACCGGCACCCAGTCTCAGGATGACGCTGCGTGTGTAGGTCAGAACAATAATATGCTTTGCAACTCAGACAACAAATGTGAGTGCATTGACAAGTATCCCGGATACAATGGAGGAAAAACCTTTTCACCTGCAGCTGACCAAAAGTCCTGTACTTCCAGCTAAAATGGGATTTCAGAAACCGAAACTCGCTTTTCGTTCGCAACCTATTCAACCATTAAACAATTCAAGAACTAATCAGAAGGACATTGTAAAACCCAAATAAAAGAAAAACTTCAAACCACATTCTTTATTTATCACATTTACCTGAAATTGAAGCACAACGTGACAGTAGAACATAATATAACAATCCTGATTACGACAAAATTTATAACATAAATAACCAACAAAATCAACAAATAATATTTGGGGCGATGTGCACATTGTACTGATTCGACAGAAACTCATTTAATAACAGTCTAGTTTAGAAAAATGACCTTGCCTTGTCGGTTGCACATAAACTTAAACCTGCATACAACCATCATTACATTGTAACAAAAAAATATCCTTCATTCTCATAGTCGACTGTTAATGAGAGTATAAATTCACTAACTAGAGCTACTGGAAATGAAACACATTCCAGAGTTGCTTCATATGTATTATAAATTAAATATCTTCACGCAATTTACAACCAAGTGCTAACTGGAATTCAACATAATATGAATAATAAGTACTTAATATTGTAGCATTTTCCTCATTTCCTACAGACAACACACAGAGTACACATCAGTGTGAAAATCATCATTGAATTTTTTTTAAATCGACGTGAAACAAAAACACGTCGATCGTTGACGAAATTTTTTTGAACATAATACTCAAATAGGCACTTGCATATGCTCTGTACTCCACGATGAAGATAGTATTACTTGGGACCCTCGTCTTTTTTGCAATTTTGTTGAACCAGTTCTGCGAAGCTGACTATGGCGACTCTTGCCAATTCACGGGACTTTGTCAAGGACCGGGATGCATGTGGAGGTTTGGGAAAAATTTATGGCGTGCAATTATGATAACAAATGTGAGTGCGAAGATAAGTATACCCCCAGCCCAGCCGTATGTTGACTACGACACACCAGCTTATCTGCCCTCACCAGACAATCAATTTTGCGAGCCTGCCTTCAAATCACAGCCAAATTCAAGTGATTCTAATTAATAAACTGGTGTGTGCTACAGGTGTCCAGTCACCTTGAAATGACGACGTTTTGACAAGATGCATTGTCAGATTGGTATTAAAAATTTCAACTAGTAAAGTGACAAGTTTAGATTTGAGCCTCTTGCAAAAGTGACAAGATGCATATGCAAACTTTATATCCAGGCGCCCATCCCAACCAGCAGCTTTAACTTTGTCTTGCCTAAAACCTTAATTTGCTATCCAGCATCCACAGCACTGACAGCATTAAAGTTCAGTTGCTGGAAGCTAAAGCCCAACTCATAGCATCCAAAATACGATGAATATGAACACCAGATGCTTTATATCTTATGAAACAACGACCTTGGAACTCCATCGTCTCATGTTCAGCATCGCCTAATCCACATTATGTATTAATCATCATTCAAGTAGTAGTTGGAAGTGCAGCAGCCAAGAAAATAATTCTTTACTAAAGTCACAATTAAAATCCCCATCAAAATTATTAAAGTTTGACTTATATTATCATCATGTCAACTTCCCCCAGTTCACAACATCCCCGTGAGGCAACTCACTGACTCTGACATTTCGCGCGTGCTTTCCAGTCATCCATGAACTACGACCTCACATCAATTCCCCTTCCGAGCTCCTACGTCTCGTCAAGCTACAACAAAAAGAAGGATACCACGTGATGTACATTTCTGACACCACTCCTTCATCCCCAGATATTCCAGTCGTGGTCAGTATCATGGCGTATCGGATAAGCCACAGGTTATTTGACGGCCGTATGCTCTACATCGACGACCTGTGCACCTACTCCGGGGCACAAAAACGGGGATATGCTGGAGCCCTTTCTGGACTGGGCTAACGAGAAGGCCAAAGAGAAAAAGTGTGATGTGGTTTCCCTCATTTCAGGCTATGAGCGCAGTAATGCACACAGACTTTATCTTAACAAGAGGTTCAAAATGACTGATCATTCTTTCAGTTATTATGTTAACGACACTGAAAAATAACTTAAAGTTCTGTAATCGCTTTAACTGTAATCGGGTTTTCTATCAAGGAGAAAAGTAAAGCTATGAAAGTTCAGATTATGCTTTTTTCGACTGTTATTAAGTGCAGTTTTCTTAGAAATCTCATAACGCATAACATAACTATCATAAATATAGTCTGATTGATTGAATGGGTGTAAATTGATGTGTGAGCCTAAATACGATAATGATATGGCACATATGACCTTGAACTGCATCATCACCAACACAGTCTACAGATGCAGGCTGCAAAATCAAATGCACTACACACATTCGTCGTCTCAAGCAAGCAAGACAACCTGATCCTATATAGACTGTCATTCTGTTCACTAGCTAACATCGATGTCCAACCATGGGTTGACTGCAAAAATGAGCATGACACAGCAAGGAAGGATTATATAAAGAGGTTCTTAATGAAGTAAAAATGTGAAATAAATACATATTCCAATTTATGTCTCGAATCTTCACAAGCAAGCAATTCTAGTTGTCGTTTATCATAAAACATTTTGTAAACCAACAGAATGCATGGAAGGAATGAATTTTCTCGTCAAATTAGGTCTTTCAAGTTGGATTCCGCAAAATTAATGAAATAGCTCCATTCAACATTAAATTATTCTGAAGGCTTAGGAATTTCAGTACTACTACTACCACTCTCACATTCTCCGTCATGCGCCTTTTCAACTCCTGTAGTGAATGACACAAAAACAATCAAAACGTGGAAAAGACTCTGTACTTTCCTATTGAAATGTATTTCTTACCATCGCATTTCAGCTCACATTCGTTTTCATAAGTCTCATTGTTCGAACCGCAAACATGCTTTACAATCAACGGGCAGTCGCAGTCTTGGTCGGGATCTTCGCAAGAACCGTCGTGTGCTTTTTCAATTCCTATAGTAAACGAGAAAAAATATAGAACATACAAAAGACCTTGTACTTTACTAATTATACTATATCCTTTACTTACCCTCGCATTTGAGTTCACACTCGTTCTCTTAAGTCTTGTTATTTGCACCGCAAACAAACTTTACAACCAAGGGACAAGTGCAATCTGCTGCTGGAGGCTGCAATTTCTGCAACGCGTCTAGTCCAAGGAGTTTTTCGCAGGAGACCTTTGCCTCGACCACCTCTTGGTCTACCACCTTGGTTGTGTCCATACCGACCACCTCCAAATGAGTAGCTGCCGAAAAAGCGACCATTTGGTGCGTTATCAGCGCTCGTATCGTTTACATCTTCCCTTGAGACTGGGAAACAAGTGCTATCAAGAAAATAGTCGTTGTAACGGCCAAAATGAGGAATTTCATTTTAAAGATTTTCGTTAAATCTCACACCAAGCACGAATATGAATACGACTGTCTGTGACGATGATAAAGATGAGACATAAATTAATACTGAAAGATTAATGACGCATGTTCGCACGTAGTAGTATTTGATAGACGCCGACAAAATACTGTAACATCTTTTGACTAGAGTACGAAGAGATAAAAATAATTATCACCCAGTTTAATTGCCGGCAGACAAATAAGGTGAGATTGGCATAAAGTTGTCATAATACTAGTTTCATTATTTCGGATGGAGCTTGGATTCAGAAAAAAAAGCTAATTAAGAATGATGCTGACAAGCTTACAAGAAACAAATTTGCATTTAAAAAAGAGGCATTTATATTTTTGACTTATTTTTACAGGTTTTGGTTTGAGTCTGCTTGCATAAAAAAGAAACTTTCTCAGATTCCCGAAATGGTACCCAGCGTTAAATGAATCCCATGTTAATTTGATAAGTGAAGATTGGCAGCAGTAGTGTCATGTTCCCATCCAAAAACATAATACTGTATGAATTTTACACTGAAATTGTTGTAATTACTAATGCCAATAAATATTTACGGGCTTCACGTGCAATCATTAAAAACTAAAGGTGGCATTGAGGCAATGAGGAAATGAATACTTATACTTAACTTAATACTCAATTTAACTAAAGTATCGTTACATTGTGTGATTATGTTCGATTGATTCACGTACGCAGAAGTGTATTTAAGGACGGATATTTCCACCAATATTTCAGTACCAAGCTGAACTATTTTGTGACATCAAGATTGCCTG
Source organism: Orchesella cincta (assembly GCA_001718145.1). NCBI lineage: Eukaryota > Metazoa > Arthropoda > Collembola > Entomobryomorpha > Orchesellidae > Orchesella > Orchesella cincta. The sequence goes on from LJIJ01000577.1 coordinate 4,750, forward strand.
TTGACGCACAGCAATTTTATTACTAACCAACCCGACCAAAGAGATTTGGTCGGGTTGGGAGATTCCTATATTTCAAGCATTTTAAAAAGGTAAAATGAGCACCCCAATTATCACCAATCTTCACGAGCAGTGCAGATTGAGGCTCAGCTTCAGGCGGTGGTGGTGGTAGAGATGGTGATGTTGGAGAGGGAGGTGGTGGTGGAGGCACAACCCTGTATCACCCTAAGAGTTTGGATGGAAGCCCTTGCCCACAAGGATTTTTCTGCTGCTGTCGTTGCTGCCGTTGCTCTCGAATCTTCAAAGCTTGTTGGCGATAGTTATTTCCGTAATAGACAAAAAATCGCCCCATTTGATGCGTCATCTTCTGGCTCTTGACCTGAGATTGGGAAACAACTGCCATTATGAAAATGGCAGTTGCGACGATATGAAACAAATAGCTTCATGATTAAAGTGTTTGGTTGAAACGTCAAACCACTACCAAAGTAATACAAGATTGTTACTTTATCTTTACTAAATTTAAATGTAAACCCTACTTCTATGTACATATTCCTTAAATAAAAATGCAAGCCAATTGATATAAGCAGGCATAACTTAAGTTCTTGTTACTTAGCATACACAACTTAACCTGAAGCAACAATTTTATAACAGCAGTAAACTTCTAAATCACTACTCACTCAGTAATGCTAAAGAATTCATCCCAACGTATATGCTGATATGACAGACTTGCATAATCAATCATGGGCCAACATCAGTTCGGTTTTTAAAGATTTTTTCTCATTGCAAATGTTGTTCTATGAATTTTTTTAAGTTAGAGCTTTAACCAGTACTAAAACTAAAGTTCAGCTATGAATCACTTAAAGATCACTATTTAACGTGAGACCAAATGAATGGACAAAAAATTACATGACCCCGACGTGACTTGAACACGCAGCCTTCTGATCTGGAGTCAGACGCGCTACCATTGCGCCAGTAAATGAAGTCTATAAATAAAAGTTGAGTTCTAATTCGAAATATTGGACACACATTTAAGGCGATAGTATAAACGTACATTGTAATTACATAAACGTTCTACGTCGTGAAGCGAGGAAAACAATCGGCAATAAAACTGGTATGCAGAATGTATTATTGCATTGGAATGCTTTGTAAAATCATTAACAGTCGAAAATAAGTCAGTGTCAGCTGCCAAAAATGGGTTTCTTAATTCTTGGAAGCCATAATTCATGACAGCTGAATACTTAAGTAGCTTTTGCTCTAGTACCCTCTTGAATATGAAGAAATTCGTCGTCAATCAGCTTACAGTTTATCAAAATATCTATCTTAGTATGTATGTATGTAATACAGATGTGAATAAATGCTTGTTTCCACAAACAGCAAATTGACCCCGTCTTTAATGGCTACTTGACATTGAAATGTACATTTTTCACTAATACTAGGATTCAGCATTTAATGTAGCATAACTCGAGTATTCTTCTTTGAAGAGGAATGATGTAATCAAAAGCTGCCATAAACTCGCTGACTTCTTCTGTCATTAATCCACCGCTGGAGTAAAGTCGGCCCATCAGGCTGAGGTGTATAAAAATGCTTCGGTGGGACACCCTCCTCCAGACGAACAAAATAGTGGCAATGGAAGTACTCAACGAGGCCAACACGCTTTCGAGCATGTCGGCGGATCCCTTTAACGACCACGCCTTTGGTGCAGAAAGATTCCGCTGGAACATCAACAAACTCCATGATTACCTTCATCTACAATTATATATATAGTATCAATATGATACTTACCAACCCATAAATTACTCCTGAATTCCACATTATGATCCTGGACTGCCAACTCCTGGGCTTCTAAAAGAGTCTGCTTCACAAACCCAGCACCTTTCTTGTTGACGAAACTTAACTGGAGAATGGCTTCATCCACAGACATCCCCCGAATGAAAGAGGCGACATACCACATTTTCCAGGGGGAGTACTTGATGTTGGTCTTCATGTGGCAGACGTACTATAAAGCACAACATTGAAATATTATGATTTTTACTAACTTTTTAAATACGTTGATATTGGACTCACAGCTGGACGCCGTTTCTCATCAAGGGACTGGGGCGGAAACACGACACTGTTGTAACGGGGCCATCCTTTCGGTCCGAGTCTCTTCTCATAGGGCAAGGCAACCATGCCGGTGGTTGAAATACTTCTAAAAGGAGCTGCGACAACTGGACCACCGGCTGATAACACTTGGCGACTTTGTTGGAACAGTGATCCAGAACCAATACCTGGAAAGCGACGTAATATCATTGAATACATGACTAGACTGACGATCCTTACTGATTCAAGAAATGTGTGTCAGTGATTCAAAACACGAATGCTCCTTTGAAATCAAGTCGAGCCGAGTTAAATGCTGGCTGAAATAAAAACAAGCAAAATTCAACACATTCGCGCCATCTCGGATAAACAAAGAGGATAAAATAATTATCATTACAAATGCAAATCTGAGTTTCGGACGTTTAATTTCTACAGATTCTTGAAAGAGGCAGCAATATTAAGGTAAAATTATCTGAGACGACTCTTGTTTTTTTTTTTAATTTCTCTAAATTTAGTCATTAACTAACTGTTGCATGTTTTGGTGACGAAGTGAATAAAGATAATTTGATTTAATTGCTGTTGTGCTTTCATATATTCTAAAATTGAATTTTTTGTGAGATTTTACTGAGAGACAATTAAGTACATTATAATTTATAAATTTCTGGAGGTATCGCTTCATTCTACTTTGGAATTGGAATCGTATTCAATTTTTGTGGAATTCCTTGTTGAGTAGCAAAGACTCCGAGTAATAAATTGTGGAACGGCGTGCATTCTTTTGTAGTAATATTACTTTTGTAATCGTAAAAATGATTGTTTAAAAATAAACGCTTCGCTGACATTTCAGGTCCTTCAACATTTCATGAGGCTAAAAAAGATAACCCGATTCTTAGAATGCCCCATCCACTCTTCACTACCCTTTTGTTAGGTTGTAAAGATAATAATATAGAGGATTATACGCAAAAAGTTAAGCTGTCGGTTTAGTTGGAGAATTATTCTAAAAGTGACTTCAAATAATGTTCTTGTTCCAATTTCAGATCATTGCTACTTTGCTGGGATATTTTTGGAGAAATGGAAGTTGAAGTTCTCTGAAAAACTGTCAGGTCCTGTAAATATTTTTTAAGCTCCTAATCCGTAGACCCAGACTGTAATATACGTAAAAAAATATATACCACATGCATTTTTAAGGAACAAAGGGTTAAACCTTCCATGTCGGCTGGCAGCTCGCAACGGATTAAAATTAAAGTCTAAAATTGTGTCCCAGACAAGACAAGGTACCTGAATTGAAGTGTATGCTCATGCACACTGTAGGCCCTTGATGATGGCAAAGGAAAGATTTGCAGGACCACCTAGTTAAGGCTAATTCGTTTTCTTAATGCATTGGCAGGTGAGAAATTAGTTGAACTCGTGGAGGTATAAAAGACTCGTGTTTCTCAACCAACATCACATTCAACCTTAACTGCTCCAACAGTACACAACTATTTCTTCAGTCACAAAGTTTAGAAAACTCAGTCAACATGAAATACTTTTTGGTTTTCACCGTTGCCATTGCTGTCGTCCAGGGAGGATCCTACCGTGTCCGCCGTCAAGGATGGGGCTGGTGTAAGTTTTTAAATTCAAACTGAGCGTTTTAGCTACTCACTTCGCAATGGTATAACTAACCTTATTATTTAATTTATCTTTACAGCTCCTCCTGCTACCACCACCACACTTCCACCCACAACTACTGCTGGATGGAGTCCCCCAGAAACTGCTGCACCACAACTCTTCCACCTAGTGGCTGGCCTGCACCTCCAGCACAACTGGTGGCCTTCACCTCCTCCACCTCCAACTAACGCTCCAGGATGGGGACCATCACCACCTCTTGGTTCCACTGCCGTTATTATCGAAGGTGATCTTGCTGCTACTGCTTCTGGGTGGGCTGCTTCCAATCACGGTGAAAGCGTTCAAGCTGCTGGTGGTGATAATGTTGCTGCTGCTGTTCTCGTTTCAAGCGCCGGTGAAGCTTCTGTCGACCAACATGGAGAAATTATTCAGTTGAGCAACGTTGATTCCACTGGAGCCTCAGGGATTCAGTCCATTTCCGTCGATCAAGGTGCTGACGCTTCTGAGGGGCTTGCTGTCATCGCTGGCGGGCTCACAGCTTCGGTTGCTTCATCTGGGTTGGAGTGGTGCTGCAGGTCAAGGTGCCAGCTCCGCCAGTGGTTCCGACACTATAATTGTATTATAAATGTTAAAGAGTTACTACTATATCTATTTGTGAGCTGAAGATAAGCTATCATGTATAAATACGAGTTATAATAAATAATGAATGGTTCTACGTGAATTCTATAAATTGATATACATTTCTTCATTTATTTGGTAGCTTAATAGACCAGATTAGCATTAATTCGATGAGGATACATGTACATAACATTAGATATTGGAACAAAATTGTTCATGTTGTCATTTTTTGATTTACATAAGTTTCATGCAATCCTCGTGCTTAAAAGTAGTTGTATGAAAACTATTTGCTATTGAATGATAAACTTGAGTTTCTTTACCAATTTACCTACTTTCTTCATTGAAAGTTAAAATAGAGTTCCTCAAGCACGACTGTAAACGTCGCATGCAGCTATCGCATGGTCCTCACTGCAAATTTTAACCGTTAATTATAAACTGTTACGCAATTGAACGTCCATATAAACTCATGTCTTTATTCCTTTCACTAACTGTATTGAAATATTCTAATTATAAGTTTTCATGCGTGTGATGCATGAACGTTGAATGTATTATACTTTATTTTCAGAGTAAGTTCATTGTAAATTATTATCTGATTATCAGATGAAAGGAAAGTTATAACATGATTCACTCGTAAACAGTTTATTGATCAATGTATTTACATACAAGCAGCATTATATAAAATTTCTCTTGCAAATATTCAACTTCTGACTCATTCCGTTTATTCGAAAAATAATGTAGTTTGTTCACAGAAAATAAGTTGCATTCGTTAGTTCTTGTCAAACCAAGTTCCCAGCTGGTGGGTATGGGGGGAAAAGAAATTTCTGATTTCTTCTGGGTTTCACAAAACCTGTCAGTTCAGAAAACTGACCTTGATTTTGAACCTGAGTTGAAGAAGTCTACCAACGCAAGCTTCCCGAAGGTGTCATCGGATGCCAAAAGATGCAACTTTCATTATTTTCACTTGTTTTTCAAAGTAGGGTACTACCTCTGCATCATGCCGTTTTGCCCATTCTATGACACACAAAGTGGCAATTATCGGCTGAAAACTAGCAAATTGCAAAAGGTATATGATCATTTTTAATAATAAGCACATCCTTGTAACTACTCAAATATCATGTTAAATATTATGTACTATTTTACAGACATTATGTTTTACGTCTTGGACATTCGCTTTAATATACCGCCAAGTTGTAATCCGACAAACGTGGCAAACCACAGGAAAGCATCCTACCATTTTTTATTTCAATGTGGTTCATTCTTGGACGCATTTAATTCTCAATATTATATTCTATTGGACTCTATTGTGCAAAGATGAGATTGAAACCATGATTCAAATAATAAGCGATTGCCAAAGTCTCCACCAAGCCGAAGGACAGTGGGTATTCGTGTTGATAACCAATGCCATGTGGGTTTTACAAGGATTTATCAACCCAATTGTTGGCTACAGCGTAATAAAATCCTCAGATTGGACTCCATCGTGGTGGTTGCAGTCTTACGTCGCCCGTGCGAAATACACCTTTCTCCTCCACAACAATATCACACTGTCTACCATTCGTCAGCCATTGTCTGACAATACCCCATTGGAAACATTTTTAGGAATTTTCCAAGTTTTAGTGAACGGATCTCATGATTTACAATTGCGAGTAATGATAAGTGCGTTTGGAATGTGCTGCATAACCATTTGGACAGCTAGCAATAGTTTTGAGAAAGTTGTCAAATCTTTTGATAACCACAAAGAAGATGTAGTGGTATTTTACAGAAAATTTTGCAGCTTGAGAGACCTTTGTGATTCAATCAATAAAGTTTGGCATTTGTACTGTTACTGGTATATACTAGATATTACGGTTTGGCTTGCCACTGACCTTGATAGAGCTCTTCGTACAAATGACTGGTATTTGAAGGTTTACATGGTTTACTTCATGTTTTATGATGGGACAGTAATCGCTTTGTCCGCAGAGTCGTTTCGTAAGGTAAAAACGTAAATGTTTTTGTATACATTTTTATGCTTATGATCCTTTGCTCAAGCTTTCGCATTTGTCTAAATTTAGATGTGTTATGTTCGTCAGTGGATTGTCAACCAAGTTACGTTAAAATTTTGGAAGAGAAGGGATGTTAAATTTATGCTACAGGAAGTAACGGAATCCACCATTGGAGTGGGCTCACCAGGCTTTTACCATGTTGATTATGCTTTTCTTAGCCAAGTAAGTAGATTACCTATCCAGACAATAAAACGATGTCATGTTGATTGTGCCGCTTTTCATTAACCTTTATATTTTTACTTGCAGATTTCTGTGATGGTCGTCACTTTTTTCATCATTTCCATACAATACGCCTAAATGCTCAACGCAATATTGTTGAAATTTGTTTATTATTTTAATTAAAAGTATCCAAGAATTTCTTTAGTTCTCTTGCTCGCGTATCTGAACAATGCTAGTTGTCGGTGTCAAATGTTGCCCCATTTCGGTAGGTATTTTTTTGCTTTGTCAGTTTGGTAAAATGAAAACTCCAAATGTCAATTTCCGGAGTTATAAATTACAAAGCGGCGACATGACATCCTGTTGTTTAAAAGGTGACTATAACAGGTAGGAAAACGTTAATTAAATCAGATAGGATTCTTCTCTATAGAAATATAGAACGACATAAAAAACTTTTCCCAATCTAATTAAACAGTTTGGTAAAAACATTCAGTGCGACTTAGTTTTCATTGCGTGTCGTGGTCTACCATCGTTGGCATTTTTTAAATAAAAATGGCAGTTTGCAAAATTCAACTAAAAAATATGTTTTTTACTGCGGAATACTGCATGAAACTTGCTGCGATTGTCACTTGGCATAATTTGTTTGCTGCTGTTGTATTTTTTCAAGATAGTTCCAGTTTCCTCATTCAGCCATTTAATTCCGACCCAAATAACGGAACTAACGTAAACTTACCAGCACTTTCCATATTAAACCTGAACAAGTACTTACAAGAGCTAGAATCAGGATGTTTAATTCACATCAGCAACTTTCAAAATGTAAATCTTCCAGGACTAGATATGCCGGTGATTATTCAGCGAATGAAGTCAGGTCTTATAGATAAGTTACATTATCCTCAGGGTGCCTACCACCGCAGCAAGCTGTTCAGCAACATCACAATATCAGTTCCGGTGGAACTTCGGCTGCCAATTGAATTACATTCAAGGGATGACTACTATTTTGATTGTCCCATTTCGCCCCTATTTTTTGGATTGACCAAAACCAAAGCTTTTGATAGCATTTGTGGTGAGCTGAATTTCTTTGAATATGTTCTCAAGACAAAGCCGTGGACGTGTGAAGCTGCAATTGCACTATTTCCACCAAATTACTTATTGGTTAAGGAAAACGAAGCTGTGCCATTTGCTGGTACAAAGTCTTCTCAAATTAATAGAAATGACTTTAGGTCATACAGTCGGGTATTTAATACCTATTGGATTCATACGTCCAAAGAAAAATCTGATGTAGGGTACAGTAAGCTCGATAGAATCATTCCGTCGTATAAACCAGTCAACATTTTAGTATTGGAAGAACTTGTTGCATTAAAAAATAAAAGTGAACTAACATGGATAACACTTTTTTGGATGGACCATTTCATACGTATTTACCCAACTAGAATAAGGCCTAAAAGGATGATGGACTTAGCAAGAAATTCGTTTTTCTTGTTTCTAACTAAAAATGTTTCACCAGATGCCATTATAAAAACAATCAACACTGTTTTCTTAAAACGATCAGGCAGAACAGTTGAAATGGTATTGACGTCTATAAATATAATGAAGAGCAAGACATTTAGAAGGAAACAGGAAATCTTCAATGCTCCAGTTATCAACATGGAGAAACTCCGTGAAAAAATGATAGATTATGCAGATACTAAAGCTAACAAAAGACATGAGTTTTGTAAGTTTGTTCAAACAGGACTGAAAACCTCCTGGGTCACCAAGTTTGCTTCGGCAGACATGAACGGACTGCTGAAAGCATACACTATTTTATGGACTACCGTATTTAGCAACATGTCCCTCATGATAGAACACGATCACCATTACACACCTTGGAGGTTTTGCACAAAAGATGGCTCAATGGAAACTGTGATGGATTTCCGTAAAAGGGATTCTCGACAAGCTGCTTGTCCGTTTGGAAAAGAAGTGATGCTGGGGGTCACTGAGGACTTTGGTTACGCAGAAGAATACGTACCAATTCTAGTTCCAAATCCTGGCCAGTCTCTTGGTTTCATTAGTTGTGGTGCTCCACCTATTTCTGGGTTTGCGTTTAGGGATTTAGTCAGCAGTTATGATTATAAGGCTTGGCTCTGCATTAGCCCAGTTTTTCTTGCAGTTGTACCTTTTACCGTCTTTTACATTGAGAACCAGAGCAAAGTTATTCAATCAAACGCTTCAAAGATTCTGAATTTGAAAGACTTAAAGATTTCTGAATTACCTGGTTATTTTTGGCAGTCAATTATTTTCCTACTTGAACAAGGTGACTGCTTCCGCATGTCAAAGCTGAGATTAACAACATGTCTGGCGTGGCTATTTATTGCCCTTCTCAGTACAGGGGTTGTAATAAGAAATGCATACAAACATGATAATGTGTATAACATGATTGCTCCCAGAAAACAGGTTCCGTACTGGTATTTCAAACAGTTGGTACAAGACAAGTTTCAAATTTTTACGAGAGGGAATTTTAATTGGAAATTTAATGGAAAAGGAAATATTACTAAAGAATCTGATCATCAGATATTTGTAAATCTCGAATATTCTTATATACATACTCGAAAAGATTACACCAAAAAAAGGAATTATACAAGAATGTCAAAGAGATATAAAAGAGTCAAATCCTGGTTTCATTCCGAGGTCCAATATTCATACTTCCATATTAATTCATCGCAAACTGTGACGGCTAATGAATTAGAACGATTAGGTTTTATTTACAATAACACAAAACTGCGCTCCGATTTTATAATTAATCTCAAACAAACTGTAGACCATTCAGCAAATAATAATATTTCACATGAGATTTTTAGAGCAATGGAAAAACAATATCTGTATGGATCAATTGAGAAATGCGATAGAACGGCAATTGTGTTACCTCAGCAAGCCGCTTTTGAGTATTTTGTTGGTCTTAAGAAAAGAGGAAAGTCTCATGCATTTTTTGGGAAGGAAACTCTTGATAAACGAAGGTATGGGTTTTATCTACAAGGCTGGGTGTCTGATGGAATTATTCGACGGGTTCAAGCTGTGGAGCATTCAGGTCTTTGGAAAGGGTTAAACGAAATTTTTGGTTTCTCAACCAAACGGGTTTCGAGTTTCAGAGGGAATGAACTAGTTTTAAAGGTGCCTACTATGGAAGGTAATGTTATCGTTATATTTCTGACTATTTTGGTAGGTTGGGTGATAGGCACTGTTGCGTTCTTGGTTGAGATCAGATTTGTTTTCGGAGAGATTTGCAAGGTTCTACAACGGTGGTTTAAGTTTATATTACGAATTTGGAAAGATATGCAAGTAAGAGATACGAGTGCTACTAGGTTTGCTCTTGGTATTCCTAATGTGTTGCTAATTCGGCCAAGAATTAAAATGCCAGCTTGTCAGGACTAAACATGCTATAATATCGTATATCATAAATGACTTAAATTAAAAACACGAGTCTAAATTATAATTATGTAATGTAATCTGGTGCGTGTGTTGCATTTATGAATGAAGTTTTAAATTTTATCCGACAAATATGGATGTGTCTACTGTTTTACGAACGGATAATTAGACTTGTCGATGCAAACAATTTTTTTTGGCTTAAAACTGTTGTGGACTGACTGATTCACGAAATTAAGTTGAAAATTATAAAGCAGATGTTGGGAAGGGTGACAGTGAAAATAGGGTAAAACAGTTTTACTAATTTAATTCAATTTTCTACTGAAATAGTAAATTATTTCACATTATACAACAAAGTTGTTTGACTGCACAAAATCATCATGAAATACATTCCATATTTCTGCAAATGTCTGATAAAATTAATCACATTGACGTATCATTTGCATCATTTTAATGGTAAAAAATTAACTGTCATTTGCCGTCGAGTGCATTTTTACCCGTAAATTTTCGATGTTGCAGAAACAAATTAGTCGTTTTACTAAGAACATAAGCATCTCAATATTCAGCTCGGAGGTATTTTTTTTTAAATTTTCTCTAATGATTTTGTTTTTCTGTGTACCAGAAGTGGATAATTATTCCACAATTTACTGCAGTGCAGGGTCAGAGAGGAAAAACTGAAGTTAAGCTCGTGTTTCTAATCGGCAAATAAACTAATTGAAACCACTTAGAAATCCCAATTTGTTATAAACAAATTGCGGGTTTCAGTTTAATTTCATGGCGACGAAACAAGAAAGTTTAAATCAAGAGCATTTTTGTATGGCTTACAAATACATTGGATAATTATGCTAATAGCTTCTAAACCTCAAAGTTTTAAAGTTAATGGCCCCGTACCTATCAGAAATTTTGTTCCAGACAACATTTAACAGAATTTAAAAAGAGTGTGTTTGGTTTTGTTCATATTCATTACTTCTCTGAGCAGAAGTTCATTTCATTCATGTTTGCAAAATTTGCAGAAAATGGGTCTCGATAACTTACCTTCTTTACCAAGTCTTTGTAGTACTGCTGCATTTACTCTATACAATAAATTGTTTGGGTGGTGTCCCCTAATGGTGCTTGAATGGAATTCCCAAACGCATCTGCTTTTCACGAGGGGATCACGTTACCCCAAGTATTATCTGTCTTATTTTAATACCTTCGTTGTGGCCTTTGGTGCTCAGTTAAGTGCTTGTGCATACGTTGCAGCAAACTCCCAAATGTTTTCTCCACAACTTGTCGTCACAGCATACATGCTTACAGCAATGATAAGCTTGGTCTGGACTTCATACGGTGCTATTATCAATGATCCGCATCAGCTTGTTGATGGGTTGAATTGTTTGGCTTTGTTAAAAAGACGCCTTGGTAAGCTTTAATCAACCTAATTTCATCTACGTTTGTTTTTTATTCATGCTTCAAACAGTAATTTCTTTGTGGTGCTCATTTTAGATTCTGAGTTGCGTTCGTACATTGCTCATCCTAATTTCCAATTTGAAAAGTATTGGAAAATGCTCTACCGAGGTCTCAAGCTCTCAATTCTGATGTTTGCAGAAATAGTTATTACGCTACCAGTTTCCTTGGTGGGAATGAACATTGACCCGTACTACTGCTTTTTACCTTTTCTTTTCCCCCCAAGTCACTCTTGTCACTACTGTAGCTTTATTAGAAACACACTTATGGTTACATCCAGAGTAACTTTAATTTTTGTTGCAACTTTTGAAGCTTGTCGATTTTACTCCTTTTATTTTTCCACCTTTATCTACATGTTTGAGCTACAAGCACGTTATCTTGATACTTGAGTCGACTTCCATTTGGGGATCAGAGTAGATATGAAGTTTTTCAAGTGGTACAATGCTCTTCGTGTAGGAAATCAGGGTTTTAAAGGACCTATTACATCACTGATTGCAATCCTGATGGTAGACGGTTTCCTGATTTTTGTGTTGTGCAACGTTATCACTATCAAGGGATTTTATATTATTCCAATTGAAGTATATTGGATTGCCCCTGTGGTGTCTCTGATCTGTGCTTTCTTTTCATACTTCCTCCTATCTATGGCTATTGAGAGTGACAGAAAAAGTAAGAAACTGATTTGGAGAAGAAGTGCATACGTAAACAAAGGAATGGATATGTTTTGGGAACGGAAGTGTATCCGGAGACAATTCAGGTCTCTAACGCCTGTGGCATTCCAGTGTGGTTCACTATTGCCTTTGAAAGTCGGTGTGGATCAAATGTATTTTCATGGAATATTTGAGAGAACCTGTGACAGTTTACTTTTGCTATAAAAGTTCCATGATGGGAAAATCAAATTCAACTCAGTTTACGAACTACAATACTAAGCCCTTAAACAGAAGAAGCAATATTCAATATTAGGTGGACGGTTAACTAGGTGTTTAGTTGTATTTACACCTACCAAATTCACGTGGTTCTGTCATAAATTACTATCCCGAGTTATGTGTTTTAATGACATTTAAGTCGTTTTGTATTTAAGCAACATTTTTTGTGTAGATTTTAATAAATTCATCACGCATTTTCTGCGTGGTTTGTGTTCTGTAATGCTACAAAACTTAGCTGACCACTACTTTGAGAGCTGATTATTGAATTCAACATTGTAGCTTTTTGTTACAAACTTTTATCTGCAGCAGCCACACAATACCTGCATGATGAAATAATGAGGCATTCAGAAAAAGCTGACGAAGTAACAACTCAATACATATTCGGTTATTTCTCACATATTTATAACCTGTCTGTTACTCGAAATGGCAACCCTTTGCTGTTCGTTACATTCACATTTGTTAAAACAGGTCTGAAATATGAATTTGTGTTTATGATGGAAAAACTTACAACCCCAAAAATTTTCTCCGTTGCAAACGACCTTCAAGTTCATAATTTTTATAGGAGTTTCAAGTTTCAAAACCAATTTACAAAAAGTAGTTTATTTTCGAGGGAAAGCGTTAAATGCAAGTTTCACTATTTTCACTACTATCTCAAAGTTAGCTATTACCTGTGCATCATACCATTCCATCCAGATTATGATTCTAATACTGGCCATCATCCACTGAAAACCAACCTACTTCAAAAGGTAAAATTGCTTAAAGTCAGTAAAATTTGAGTGAGCAGCTTTTTCCCTTCTCTCTCCAGAGTATTTGCTTTATTTCCTGGGCATTTGCAATAATCTACCGTCAAACAGTCATCCGGCAAAATTGGCAAACAACCGGAAAGCATCCTACAATCTTTTATTTCAACCTTGTACATTCATGGACGCACCTTCTCCTCGATCTCATCTTTTATCGAACTCTCTACTTCAAATTTGCAGAGTTTCAAGTCATGCTTGAAACAATAAGCCACTGTTCTCTGCTCTACCACCCAGAAAAATACCGACAAAGGTGGCTCATAGTCATTTTTGCACATCTCATTTGGCTGATAATGGGATTCTGCAGCCCACTTATCGGCTTTGATGTCATGAATTCCTCCGACTGGTCTCCAACTTGGTGGCTGAGATCCTACGTGGCTCGAGCAAAATACGTATTTTTTCTACACAACAACATAACTCTCTCCGAGATCCGTCCTTCTTTGTCTCAACTCACCCCACATGAAACATTTCTTGGAATTCTCCAAGTGTTCATAAACGGGTCGCATGATATGCAAACCAGGATAATTATAAGTGGTTTCGGCCTCTGCTGCATTACCATTTGGACGGCAGTAAAGAATTTTGAAAAACTAATCCTAAACTCCCCAAGGAGGAATGAAAAAGAGCTGGAGGAAATTTACCGACAGTTTGCTACCCTGAGGAAACTCTGCGATTCCATTAACAACGTTTGGTATCTACTTTGCTACTGGTACATTTTGGATATTACAGTTTGGCTAGCTACCGACTTGGACAAGGCACTCCGTACCAAGGACTGGTTTGTAAAGGCGCACATGATCTACTTTATGTTTTATGACGGAACTGTAATCACTTTGTCGGCCGAGTCATTTCGCAAGGTAAAACTAGAAAATTTAATGACTTTTCTCCTCTCAAATAAATGGCCTTCTTTTGTACTTTTTTTTGCACGTACATTTGACTGTAGATGCACCGGTTTCGCCAGTGGATTCTGAAAGGAGATGCTGATGATGGTGATGAATCTAATTGGAAAATACACCAGAGATCCAGGAAAGAGATCAAGTTTCTGCTGGCGGAAGTAGGAGAGGCAACTATTGGAGTGGGTTCAGCAGGCTTCTACCATATAGACTATGCTTTTCTCGGCCAGGTAATAATAATAAGAAAGGAGTCTTTTTCTCTTTGGCTCCTGCTCTAGATCTGGATTCCCTCCTTAATTTGCAGGTTTCTGTAATGGTCGTTACATTTTTCATCATTTCCTTACAATACGCGTGAGCCCTCATAAATCTCGGAGAGCTGGAGGAGAGCCGGATATTAATTATTTGCTTTTGAACTCTTGAATCACAATCATTATAATACTTGCTCTTATTCCCCAAATAAACTAGCTCATTTCCCTTTACATTTCTTGGAACCGCTCATTATTATTTCTATCCAACTTGGAGCACAATCTCACATTTCGTCATTCCTTTCATTAGTCAAAAGAGTCTAGTTTTGCCCAACTTCAAACATTTCCTTTTCCCCAGGAATATATCTGGAAATCAAACGCGAGGACAAACAACTTTCCTTGTTCCCCTCACTTCAATCACGGGCTTGAGATCAGAGAAAGCAAACTGAAGTAAATTAGCAGGAAATGCTGATGGTTTGGTGTGGGTCTCCGCTCCAAATTCCTTGCCATCCCCAATAGTCCACATCAACATTCCCTACATACCTAACTCCGTGTAGTTACAAAGAAAGGTTGTTTTTGTTTGCCAAAGAGCTCTCACCTCGTCTTTCCTCCAAAAACTTTTCTCTCTCAGAGAGAAGCAAAACTCTTGTTTCACATCACGATCATCATCATCATCACATTTTGTACATGAAGGAAAAGGAAAGCAGCTCTAAGCTCTAGTCTGGAGCTGTAGTCTAGCTTTCTGCGCAAGGATGTCCTATATGGCCAAAAGTAATAATCAATGTTGTCGAGAGAAAGAAGAAGTAAAGGAGAAGGACTAGCAGAACCAAATCCAACAGCACATCACATCAGCGAAAAAAAGGGAACACAACGACACGACAAGGAACATAAGAATTCTTTGCTCCAGCACAAGAAAAGCAGGCTAGTATATACACTTCTTTAGTGGTTGTCGTTGTTTTCATATAATTACATTGCAGTAGAGCAGAAGCTCGTGGTATACATAAAAAATACATACATATTTTCCCCTTATATCTATACTTTTTCCCACGGTAAGGACACATCATAAGCATAAGCCTGCTCTCAACCTGTGCTCAACCCGTCTACCTTTGGTTTTGGTTTGCTATGCTGTCGGGAGCGTGCGTATCCTCCTTCGTCGTATGAAAACGGAAAGCTGTGGTAGTTCACCACACACACATGTAACACAGGTGTAGATACATTGAAGCACACAATAGAGCGGATATCTTTTATATATCCTTATATGCCAACTACCATCATCATCATGAGTTGAGCTCTCGGATCGATACAATCTTTCCCACACACTCCACTCACATAAAACTCACAACTCGTTTTCGTTTTTTAGCTTTCTGCTCCTTCTTGCCAGCAACAGAAACTACTCAAATCCAACTCCAGAGCAGAGACGAATCGATCCAAAAAATACATAAGCATTGTAATAATAGTACCATATTGTAGGAGTAGTAGACGAGAGTTGTGCTGCTGCTGTTGCTGCTCTCACTCTCATAATATAAAAGTTATCGTCATCATATCTCCATATACATACATGCATAAGGATTATTATGTGATCAAAGACAAGTTGGGATTCCTATGGTGTACAACTCCCTAAAATATAGAGGAGTCCCATACATTATTTGTAAAGGCGTGCAAACTAGCTCCCAAAAAAACTAGGAGCAGCCAAAGCCAAAGATCACAATGGAATCCTATTCACTCCATAGTTATTCTGCTGTGTGGAATGTTATGTTATGTGCTGTAAATTAAAGTTAACCCTAAATCACATCAGATCCCTGTTCACATCTTCAGCACACGCTAATTTAGACAACCTGAAGTAATCTTTGGGCTTGCACTTGACGTTTGGGAGCCTGAGAATAAGATTGGTGAGGAAATCGCCACTCGCAAACATCATCGAGTTTACTTTTGGGGAGGTGGTGCTACTCGCGTTATTGTGTGTAATGTGATGTGCAAGTTGTTCGGTTGGGAAACTTTGTGACTTTGACACAATTATGGTGATCATGATGAGTTGCTCGTTGGGAATTGGAATTGACACCTGAGCCAACTTTAATTAAATTAGCTTTGAATTGAGCGGCGATAATATTTTTCGTTTTTTATTTATTTTCGTTACCATAATCATCATCATCTCGTTCTGATTGTGCACGAAGTGTGTTCATCAATTTCTTCTTCCTCTAACGCAAAATTATTTGCGACAAAAGGCTTTAAAATGCCACTGTGTTCAGGTTTGATTTTTTGAATTTCTCTCATTAATAACATAATTATGATAAGATACCGTATTTTCAGTGAAGCTTTCCAGAGAATTTTTTTTTGTTTTTTTGTGTAAAATATTTGTGTAGTACGGCACATTATGAGAAAGAATGCAATTGTGTTTGCTCGTATAAAAAGGTGATATAATATAAACTGTGATGAAAATGATTTTGAATAGGAAAATTGGAATATCTAGTTGAGATCAGTGTGCTAATATGTTTGTGACTTGACTTGAGTGTTGGGAAAAATGAGATGAGACATGATGATTTAAGGTTATCCCAGGCCAATTGTAGTTGTTGCTTGTCTTTCAGATGTGGAATCAGTGCTGGGTCTTCTCGACCAAATGCAAACAAAGATGAAGGGGGAGGCTAGTGATCCCCGAATGCTCTCCCAGGTCAATGACGAGATCAACACTTTGTTGTCCGTCTTGACCAACCCAATGTTCCAAAGAATATGCAAAATTAAGGTAGGCCATAAAAAATTACAACTCGTTTTTTTAAAAGTTTTTGTAACCAATATAAACTCATTTTTATTAACACTTTTTTTTAAATCAAAAAAGGATTCGGTTAACGAACTCGGTGACCAAATGATCCGCCACCCTTCCATAACCACCAATGATTTTGATATCACACCGGAAGGAACTTTAGTAGTCAAAATATCTCCGCCTGCGGAGCGCTACAAGGCAAACTTTGATACTACACTTCCGTTTGACCAAGCAGCTGCCAAAGTCGCAAGTCAAAATGCCAGTAGCTCTGCAGCAGCAGCAGCAGCGGCGCGCGGCCAGTAGAGGCTCGAGTGGCTCACCAAGCTCCAAGGCAAGAAATTTTTCAAAATAAATATTTTTCAAAATAATTTTCAAAATTAGCATAAAATTTAATTTTTAAAATTGTCATATTGCAGTACAATGGTGAAGCTGTGATGCCCATCACGACCCCTACTTATGAAGAGGAATTCGAAAGAGTTTTAACGACACAGGCTCAAGGGCGTCAAGTTCACAAAATAACGGTATGTCTAATGCAAAATATTTGTAAGTTAATTTTTTTAAATTAAAATTTTATACTAATTTTGAAAATTCCTTTTTCCAGTTATTTAAGCCGGAAGGTGGCTCCCTCGGTTTCAGCGTTGTAGGTCTGAAATCCCAGGAAAAGGGAGAGTTGGGTATTTTCGTTCAGGAGCTTCAACCCAACGGGATAGCCGCGAGGTAATCACTGCTCCAACTCAAAAATAATTACTAATTACCACAAAAATATTTTACTGTCTTACTCGAAAAATGATGTACTTAGCAAGATGAAAAAGCTCTGCTTTCCTGTCTTGTCTCTCTCCCTCTCTTTCTCTGCTACGCTGATCTGATCAAATCATCATCATAGTAAACTGACACTCGAGTTTTCTGAGACCGTGTGATGATCATGATGGTGATGGTGGTGGTGGTTGATTTTTAAATCTCAAACTCTCTCTCTCTCAGTCTTGAACACTTTTGCTCATATTCGTATACGTTTCGTACACACATCACATTCGCTCACAAAAAATAAAACTGACTTCAAATCAATCAATCAATCCTGACAATCTTCTCCTCAAAATCTTCCCTCGGGTCCAACTCCAACATGCCTAATGCGTAGTAGAGAAAAGTTAATTAGTAAGCTTGCTTATGGAAGGTATGTAATTAATTGAAAATTTAAACTATTCTGATTCTTCCTCTTGATTCTTCTTCTTGTATTTCTGGAAAGGCATAATAATAATATAAAAGAGCAAACACAAGAGCACATATTTCTTCAACTTACTAAAAATGGCTAAAGTTTGAAAAAAAAATCTTTTTGGTTTTCATTTCTTTTTAATAATAATTATTATTATGGGGGAAAGCTTTTCTGTAAGTTGGAAAGGTATGAGATGATGATGATAATGATGATGTCATGAGTAAATATGGATATTGTTGATGCTTGTGATTTTTATCAGAGATGGACGGTTACAAGAAGGCGACCAGATTCTTGCAATTGATGGACAACCGTTGGATTCGGCCATTACCCATCAACAAGCCATCGGGATTCTGCAGCAATCGCGCGGTGAGGTTGAGATTGTAATCGCGAGAGCCCCCGACTCCGCCCAGTTGTCACCGACAGGAGAGCATCCTGTCGGCCAACCATTCTCCAACTTAGTTGGGGGTGGTGTGGGTGCTGCTGCGGAGCGTCCCACCTCTGCTTCCAGCAACACTGACTCCAAATTCTCAGAAATGGTGGTGAGTTTGTGTGAATTTTATTATTAAAAAATTATTTTTATTGAAAATTTGAATTCACACAACCTGCAGTTTTCGAGTCTACTTATTTTTAAAATTTTATATATATTCCAGTTAAATACGGAGTGGGCGCAGGTAGAAGTAATCGAGCTAATAAATGACGGCACTGGTCTCGGCTTCGGCATCATCGGGGGACGAAGCACTGGAGTTGTGGTAAAGACAATCCTCCCGGGCGGCGTTGCAGATCGAGATGGACGACTCCAAAGCGGTGATCACATTCTCCAAATTGGGGACGTCAATCTCCTTGGCATGGGCTCGGAGCAGGTTGCCGCTGTACTCCGTCAATGCGGCTCCTGCGTTCGTCTCGTGGTTGCCCGCCCTATCGAGCCCACATCTCCAGACGCTTTATCCAGTCACGCTCCCATCGTCCCCACGCGCATTCTGGGGGACCCGGACGAGCTAGAGAGACATCTGATTCAGTCCAACGGCTACAGTAACCACTTATGGGTAGAGGGCTCCATGTCTATGGGGTCGATGGAGGGTCTCTCCCCTGAGCAGTTGGGGGACGACGAGCTGAGCCCCACCAGTGGGGCTCAGGTTCCAGCAGCTTTCGACCAGCTTCCTGAAGTTGAGATTGTAGACGTTGAACTTCACAAGGATTCTCACGGGTTGGGGATAACTATAGCAGGATACGTCTGTGAAAAAGGTTAGAAATCATTCCAAACATCTTGCACATACTAGTTCTCTCCAAATCTCACTTTACCCCAACCTTTCCGTCTCCACTTGCAGAGGAGCTCTCAGGCATCTTCGTCAAGAGCATAAGTGAAGGTAGCGCTGCAGATCTGTCCAAACGGATCCAGATAAATGATCGCATTGTAGAAGTGGACGGACAGTCTCTCCAAGGCTTCAATAATCACGAAGCAGTCGAAGTTCTCAGGAAAACGGGACCCATCGTCATGCTCAAGTTGGAGAGGTATCACCACGGGTCCAAATATGAGCAGGTCAGTAGTCCAGCCGTCGTAGTAATTTCCCAAAAACCAAACCAGCATGAGCTGAAATCTTTCTTCTTTTTTCACTCTATATCTCAAACTCACCATAAACTCTAACATTTCATTTCATTTTACTGGCCAAATAATCGTAAAAAACGAAACTAGCATTTATATGCTTCAACAACGCAGCAGGTGGAAAAAATGGTAACTCAACAGAGCAGCAGCTCATTTCCAATAATAAAAAAATCATGGCATCTGGCAGAAATCCCAATGCAAACCAAACCAGTAGTCAAACACGCATTACTTTTTTATGATGCTCATCATCTCTCACTTTTCACTTCCTTTTCTTTTTCTAACGTTTGGAATTTGCGTGTTTTTTGGTTAATATAAATATTGGAATGGAATGAGTGAAAGTGAATGTCTCTCTCGTCATAAAAAAAACTGCAGGCATATTATGATAAATTCTGTATATATACGAATTTCAGAGTTGAAACTCGGCCACTTCTTGTCAGTTTCACAGCCAAACCACTCCGCTAATAGATAATTTTATCGGTTTCTCTGTTTCTTGGTTCCTTGTGAATTTTTTAGTTGCAATCGGCCATCAGCCATTCGGAGCACAAGCCACCGACACCTTCATCCGTGTCTGCACTCTCTTTGCCACAAGTTCCTGTCGACTCTGTACGTTATTTACATTCATACTATGCTCAACACTACTGAAAAAACAAAGACAACCATTGTCTCTCTCTCCTTTTGCTCCAAAAAAGCAACAAACAATTTTTTATGTAGATTTCTGCAAAAATTGAAAATAATATCATTTCATTTTTGGTTCGCATTATTATTTTATGTCTGTCTTGTGTCCTTTTCTTTTCGTTGCAAAACGTTTATTTTCTGGAAGTAGAGCATCTGTATATAGTTTGGTATATGTTCGTGTATTAAGTATCTCTGCATTTTTTCATTTCCGGTTTCTGCTTCATTGCCCAGTTTTATTTCCCTTCATTATTATTATATTTCGTCAACATCTGCATATATACATATACAATTTAATGTTATGTACGTATGAATGTGTGTCAAGTATTTTTATCATGGCTTGTAATTTCTCTGCTCGCATTTATTATTCGAAACCGCAGCAAATAAAACATAATATGCTTTTTAGGGGCATAAAATATGTGTATCATTCATGAATGTTGTGTTGTATCGTGTCGCATTCTGCATTCTGTTTTTCATGTGCTTCTTTACAATTTTGTGTATCCATCCATCAAAGTGGAAGGAAGTCTTAGTCTGTATTGATGTGATTATTTAAATGGTAAAATAATATGTGGTTTTGCATCTGGAGAAAGATGCAAATTTTTTGTTTGGAGAAGGTCCACGCTGTTTTGTAGAGTTTACTAACGGGGCATTCTGATACTTTTCTTCTTAGGATAACGAAGAGCTCGCCATCACACCGGGGATCGGGGAAGAAGATGAGGATGAAGCAGAAGAGGACGAAGAGGAAGAAGAGGAGGAGGAGGATGAGGAGCTAATTGTGGAAACAACAACAACTCGAAATGAAGACATGGACTTGGAAGATCTGGAGCTGTTGATTGATACGCGGTATGAGGGAGA
This sequence comes from Orchesella cincta, assembly GCA_001718145.1. Lineage (NCBI taxonomy): Eukaryota > Metazoa > Arthropoda > Collembola > Entomobryomorpha > Orchesellidae > Orchesella > Orchesella cincta. The sequence continues at coordinate 26,018 of LJIJ01000577.1, forward strand.
AATATTAGCAACGGTCGAAGCTGCCATCATGGCCAAGTGGAGTAAGATCATGGGACAAGAAGTTGAGGTGGTGGTCTCCCAACTGAGCAAGAGCAAAGAGGGAGGTGGGCTCGGGATTAGTTTGGAGGGTACCGTGGATGTCGAAGATGGGAGAGAGGTTAGGCCACATCATTACATTAGGAGTATATTAGCTGACGGTCCGGTGGGAAAAGCAGGCCAGTTGTTGAGTGGAGACGAACTTCTGGAAGTGAATGGGAGACGGTTGTTGGGGCTAAATCATGTGGAGGTGGTCAGCATTCTGAAAGACTTGCCCATGCACGTGAGATTAGTTTGCGCCAGGAGACCTGGTCAGCCTCCGCCCTCAAGGCCTATTGACACTGCTCAGGACCGCAATGCCTTTGCTGCGAGGGTAAGAGAGAGTGAAAAAATTACTAATGATTTTTTGGTTAAGTATTGTGATCAGGAACAAATGTGGTAGATGATTTGAAATAGTCCATAATTATGCAGAACATACTGGGAGGCAGCCTCCAAAACCTGTTCCAAGGCTCGGATCGCTTAGTCAAAGCGAAATCTGATGGATCCCTCGCTTCCACTAATACCAATGCAACAGACACCAGTCTCTCAAAGCTCAAATCCCGGTCACTGGAGCCACTTACGGGTCTCGCCATGTGGAGTTCCGAGCCTCATGTCATCGAGCTTCCTAAAGGGGAGCGGGGGCTTGGCTTCTCCATTTTGGATTATCAAGATCCAATGAATCCCTCAGAAACTGTGATTGTCATCAGAAGCCTCGTTCCTGGTGGGGTGGCGCAACAAGACGGCCGCCTCATCCCAGGGGATAGGCTTCTAGCGGTGAATGATTCAAACTTGGAGAATGCTAGTTTGGACCAAGCAGTTCAAGCCTTGAAAGGGGCTCCAAGAGGAATTGTCAGGATTATTGTGGCCAAACCACTTCCACTACCCGATACCACAACGATGAGTACCACGACCACAATGTCTAATACCACCACACATAGTCAGGATGTTACTCCACCGCCCCCACTACCACTGAGTCCGCCACCTGAGGTGGAGCTGGGGATGACGAGAAAGAGTAGTACGGCCAGTGAAAAAAGTACGGTGAGCAGGAGTGGTGCTAGCAGTGTGAAGATGAGTCCTGCTGATGATACTAGAGGACCAAATGAGGATTCTTCGGTATCTCCACCTCCGCCACCTTTGAGTGAACTACCCCCACCACCGCCACCCGTTCCGCCAAATGAGCCGGATATTATTGCTAATCAAGTAAACATAATTCAAATTTTTGGCATACCCTCTGACACAGAGGGGGATGATCACGATTGCTAAAACTTATTTAATTTACATTATTTAAAAACTTATTATTTATTTATTATTATTCAGCAGCTAAAACTAACAATTCTTTATTCTTCTCTTCCGTCTTCTTATCTGTCTTATGTTCAAATTTCAATGAAATTCAGGTGACAAAACGGCTATAATTATTTACGTTTGCTTAAATTATTTTAATTAATAATTAATTGATTACCATTAACTAATTTATTTATGTTAGCACAACGCCAATTATTGCATGTTCCTTTTACTTACTCTTATTTATCAACAAAATTTATTTATGTGTTTAATTTCATTTCCTTCTAATTTATTTTCGCTTGCAAAAAATAAAGCAAATTTATGACGTGACTACTTTTGTGTTCTTCGACGCTCCTATTTGGACGATGAGCTTGAAAATTTATGGGGATTTGAAATACCCACCATATTATTTTTTCCTTTTGTGTTTCGACTAACTTTACTTGCATGCATGTTTTCTCCGTGTGCGCGAGCAAACAAACGCACTCACCACTCACTTTTCTGTTTTTCAGCTTTCAGCATGATTGTTGTGCATGACGGTAAAACTTCCGCAATTTGAATTTGCCGGGATTTTGAAAATTTTCCGCGAGCGTAGATTCCAGGTTGATGAGTGTTTTGTTTTCTTTTTTTCCCACTACTTTAACTCTGCGCCCGTTTCAGGTGCCCGGACTGATAGTGCCTGTAGCCACAGAGCGGCTAATTTCCTCCGCCTCTCAAACTACTACGGTCGCTCAGGAACCACCGCTGGAGGAGTGTTTATTGGAGGCGAGGAGACTAATACTCCACCTCTTCCACCCGGTATTCTACCACCAGCTTTGGAGCGCACCATCAAAGTCAAAAAGGAGGAGGAAGCGCTCGGGATCAACGTGGAACTAGTGGATGAGGGGAAGAACGGAGTGATGGTGACCTCTGTCGCAATCGGTGGCCCTTTTGCCCGAGATGGCAGGATCCATGCGGGTGACTTCCTGGTTGCGATTAACAATGAGTCGATGAGAAATGTGACAAATGCGCAGGCACGAGCTATACTCAGGAGGGCTCAACTATTCTCCAAAGACTTGAGGTTAAAATCTACCAAATCCAAAACAAATATAATGCTTTTACTAAAAAATGGATATTATACGTGTCTCCACCCTCGCATACTTTACCTGAGCCTCTTCTCGTGTGATATGATATTATTAAGAGTATTCCAGCATATTTTGTAGGAATTATTTATTGAATTATTAGGCCCGATGATGTGGAATTAATTTTGACGTTTGACTTGACTTGATACTCGATTGTGGATAGTCCATCCTTTTTCCAGTAGACTTAATTATCTACAGTGTGGTTTAGCTTTATTTTTTGCACGTGTACAAGAATAGGTGTGTGGTCTGGGCTGCTATTGATTTGATATGACTGGAAATTTGCTCCCTTTTATTCTCGCTATTCACTACCATAATGCTCCATTGCTCATGAGGTTTCAGGAAGCTAATCGGATCAAATTCAGATTTTTTTCTAACACTGCTGGAGCTTCTATAGGTAGAAAAAAATTTATCTACGTCCAGTCTTATTCGGAGGAGAGCTCGGGTTCGAGCGTCGGGTTGTGAACGAGACTGCATAAATGAATATATTATAGAAGCATAATAATAGGACTTATGACGTGTAAGAAAGACAACAAGCTATATTATATTCGATTATTTTTCGGATGGAGAGGACTTGCTAGGGATATCTACAAATAAATTTTAGGATTAATTTGTTTTTAAAACAATTAATTTATATTTGAATTTGTGTTTTTTTGTCCAGTGTTTCGTATATCCCGGGTTCCGACGCGGAAGTGCACCGACAGACTATCGCGATCCAGCTGAACGCCGCCAAGGACCTGAGCATTGGAGTGGAGGAAACGAATCGAGAGGTGGACGAGGAGAGCGTGTCTACCCTGAACAAAAAGACGGAACAGAAGAGGCAAGCAGAGATTTGGGCTCAAGTCCAGTTTCTATTCAAAACATTTTGGGAATGGGAGGTGGAGATGTGACGTATATAAAAAGCTTCCAGTACACTACACTGTCACTGTAATCAATCACTGATGCAATGCAGTCTTAGTGAATAGGGGCGAGAGTGTGTGTTTGTAAGAGAGTTTTATCCCACTTTTTATATTATTGAACTGCTTAACGAACAAAGCACAATCTTGCATTTTCTTCAGGAGACTCGTAGGAGCAGCACCAGCGGAAGAAGCGGAACTACCGGAGATTGTCAAACCAGCAGTGGGCTCTTCAGTGAGGACTCCTGCTGACGGCCAAGAAGCACCTTTAATCGACAAAAAATTTCCACCCGCAACAACCACCACCACTACCGCCCGAAGCCAGCTACATCTACCTCAACAATCAACCAGTTTACCCCTAGTTCCAGCATAATCAGTAGAGCCCCACCACCAGTACTTTGCCCGATCGACCCCACCAGTAGTGCCCGCTAAGCCAGGATATTTATCAGGAGCCACTACCACCACAGAGACTAGTACAGTGTTCATTAACACGAGTGAGATTCCAGTGCCGCAGGCCACCCAGCCAACGGTTCAGAAGCGGGTCGTGACGCATGTCACAATCTTCCCGAGTCCGCCACCAGATTTGGTGACCCAAGTTTCGAGAGTGACGACTACGACTACAGCGCCTACTCCAAAACCACAAGCAGTAACTCCAACTGTGCAACAACAACAACAAAAACCTGTTCCAGCTGAACAAGCAGCGTTACCACCACACCACTCCTCCTCCAGCGCCTGTTCCTGATCAGGAGGTGTCTATATCGGATGAACCTACGTTGTCCGTGTCTGTTTCCGCCTCAGAACCTTCAGCAGCTCAAGCTGCGGTTGTGGGAGTGGTGAAGAGTGAACCCAACACGGCGTCTTTGAGTTTGCAGCAGAGTAGCTCGCTGGAGATGGTAAATAAGGAGCCGTTGAGCTCGAGTGAGAAGGAGAGCTCACATACTCCTACGCCATCCACGACGACAGTGAAGGGAGGTGCGAATGTTAGTGTAGGTGGAGGAAGTAGTAGTGGAGGAGGAGGGGTGGAGGTGGAGGAAGCAGTGGAGATGAGAGTAGTGCACTTTTGCTTGCGAAACATTGGGGACCTGAGAGACTTGTCCAAGTACATAGGGAGCCGGGCAAGTCCCTCGGCATTTCCATTGTTGGCGGAAAAGTAAGTCAAAAATTATTATCATTAAGTCAAAAATATAAAATTTAAATGGTAATTGAATATTTATATTACTTACTTTTCGCACAGGTTGATCTGTACAATGCGGGACCGGATTCTGGGTCTGCCATTTCGGGAATCTTCATCAAAAATGTGCTACTCAACAGTCCTGCAGGTAGAACAGGGCAGCTCAAGGTATTTTTTCTGAAAAATTAAAAATCTATTTTCTACAATAATTCGAAACGACGAGCCAAAGACGTTTGTGAATCAATTTAGACAGGAGACCGTATTCTATCAGTGGACGACGTGGACTTGAGATCTGCTAGTCATGAGAAGGCCGTGGAAGTGATTAGAGCGGCAGGAAACCCAGTTCGTTTCCTTGTGCAGAGTCTAGTTCATTGGGTAGGTTAACAAGTTTTCCCCTCTGCTTCCACTTAAATTCTCTGTAAAAGTAAACTTCAAAATCAGTTCAATGTGAAAACCTAGTGTGCAAGCAACATAATCTAAATGTCAATGCCTAGTTATTATGAATTCCATGTCACTTGCACTTATTCAAAAACTCTTTCATCAAGATCTGATACTCATCATTCTCCCATAAAAATTATGCAAATAATAAATCGGGTCTTCCTTTTCTCTCTCTTTTCATGCAAAAACTTTCTACCTCTCACGCAACCACGCTGCTTTAAACAATCTCTCAATCAAAATCATTCTGCTGCTGCTCTCACTGCTTCTCCTCCCGGGTCGGGTGATGGTTCTTCTAAATAATTAATGGGGAAATGCTTATTGCAACCTACACAACCACCTCTCACTTCACTACCCCACCTTAAGTCGGACGGAATGGGCGTCAGCATCGGTTCCCACGAGGATTCCGAACCCTCCGAAAGATCTGAAGGGACAGAAACAAAAACGCAAAGCTACTCCCAAACTGTCCAGTCACAGTCACAGTCCTGCAGCTCCGCTACAACTGACACGTGCACAGGCACATGCACCACCACCTCAACCACCGGCAGCCGCACGGAAACAAATGGGCAGGATGGAAGTCGAAGTGATGACGGAAGTCGGAGTGAAACTACCACGGAAACGCCTAGCATCAGCCACACCACAATTGCCAAAGGGGAAACACCCGAGGGTCTCGTAGAAGATGAGGAGGACGATGACGAAGGCTACGATCGGGAAGGAGCAGAAGTGGAAAACGCATTTTTGCGAGCAGGCTCCCCTGACGAAGGTCTGAGAAGGATTGCCCCGTCCCCAGTGACGCCCGCGCGGAGTCCCAGTCCGGAAGTGATTCAGGTGCCAGTTTCCCGTTCTTCTTCTTCTAACTCAATTACTCTACTATACCAAGCACGAACACGGACAAACCCGTCGGACTTCATGACTATGGAGCTATTCCTTTGAAAAAATAATTGTGTAGAGTTGTCCAAGAAAAACTGGTAAAAAAATGAAAATGTCCCGAAACTTGACATTAAAAATCTGAGGCAGAGTCAGTCAGTCACTCCTCGTCGAGTCGACAATGACCCATGATGATGATAGTGTCCTGTCCGATGTCCCTCGAGAAGAGACAAAGACAATGACAACCAAACGAAACCAATTTAGTTGAAAAAAAGTGGGGTGATGATGAAATCCCTGAGCCCCTACTGCTCCAAATGTTATAAGCAAAACCATGCCGGTGTCGAGGTTAGTCTATTGGTTCATCATCTTTTAAACGTTAAGATTTTACTAACCTGAAGCTCAACTCAAATACAATTATTAACTTAACCCTTTGCTAACCAAGCCAGTATTTAAACAAAATGACATTAACAACATAACATTATGAGGCATGGCAAATTTTTATATAAAACTTTTCACAAATAATGTCACATGCCGTTGTTCTAATGTCTATTTTGTGTATAAGCAAGCCTTCTACTAACTGTTCAAATTCTGTAGTCATGAATTTCGTACGGCCACCATTGATTATTGAAATTTAATTTGGGTTTTATTTCAATTTTTACCACAACAAATTCACTCCACCCAGTTTAACATAATATACGGAACCTTTTGTTCGCTTTAATTATTACAAATCAATTTATTTTCCAGCTTTATATATAATTAACTCACAATTTAAATATCGCTAATTTATTGCATGCCACTGAAATGATGATTGATGATGATGAAACTTAACAAAAAATGGCAATTTTCAATGCATGCACAAATTACATGAGCACCATATTTACAGCAGAGGTTGTGTTATGAATGAATCCGAGTTCTCCAGCAAACTGAGAAAGAGTTGCATAAACCAATCCAGACGGAATTGAATTTTGATGAAAAATAATAATAATAATTTTAAACATCGTGGTTTATCAATTCGAATAGAAAACAAAGTCAAAATATTATTATACGTAAAAAATTAAATGCGTAGTCAAAAAATAGTGTGCATGCTTGGTTGCGGTGTTGCAGATTGCAATGAATGATGATGATGTTGTCGGTTTGCAGAGGTGGTGATTAAGTAGCCAAAAAATAAGAATTTTTGACAATTTTTTCCAAAAAAATCCGAATTTAACAATTTTTTGAGGTGTTGCGTTGCGGTGTGACGATAATTTTATGATTATGGTGTGGGGAGTTGACACAAAGGGTGTTTTCGCTCATCCATCCTTCCAAATCTTAGCCTTTTTTATTTAAGAACTCTCACTCCTTTGGTTTCTTTGGGAAGGTGTGTGGGATGCAAAATAATGTTAACAGAAATATGTTTCCTGTAAAATGCACTTTTTCCTTTAAACTGTAAAAAGTCACTGAAACGTTTATGTAGTTTACGTACACCTTGCTCAAAAGTTGAAGTAATTTCACTCCACCATAAATATATCATGTGATTTGTCATGCATAAATATTACGTAGGCATTCCTTTGTTTGCAGTTAATTACTTTTTTTGATTTGAGAAAAAACTTCATTTTTTAATTTGATTCGTGTGTTGTTGCTCGTTGTAGAGAAAATCGATTAGAATATATTTTAAATGGGAATGATTGCAAGTGACGCTTTATATTTTCTTGAAACAACGGCATTTATTACATACAAAACTTTTGAGTTCCTATCATACAAACCCAGAGCAAAATGGAAAAAAGTAACAATTCTTTTTTATAAATACAAAAATTAACACTTATACTTATATGATTTTCAGTTTACAAATATTTGCATTGCAAGAAAAAAAACAATTTTTTGCTGTACATACATAATTTAAATACTTCTTGCTAAAAAAATTATTATTTGGGCTGGGGGTTGAGGCTAGTCTAGTTTAAAGGAATTTGAATACCAAAATATGTTTTTTCTCTATTTTTTGTAGTAAGTGAGGGTCGGAGAAAGAGAGAGGGTCGGATTTGGGAAATATTGGGAATGAGATGGTTAAAATAAAGATGGTTGAAATCTCGGTGTCACTACTCCCCACCACCACCTGCACCCACCAAACCAAACTACACCGCCATGCCTTCTCCATGCTAAATTAAAAATATCATCATCAACTTCTTAAAGGACTTCAATCATCAACATCCCCTGAAAAAAATTGAATGATTGAAACTGCAACACCACCACTGCACACGTCAATCAAAGCAGCAAGCATAGCTTAGCTATAGCACAAAACTGAAACGAATTTAAATCGTTTCGAATAAAGAAATATAACTAATAGTTAATGACAATGAATAGTTGATAATTATTATAAATTAGCTAGATATTAAGTCAAACCAAAACCAAGCTCAAACTTAGTTAACTTGCTTTGAAGTCAATCACACGAGATTTTTAATTGGAAAATATGTTTTAACTGCCTGCTACAGCCCTAAATGGTTGCACTGTTACTCTTCATAGTCTGAACAGATTTTTAATTATTGATTGTTGATTTTTAACTGAGATGCCAATCATGCCAAAAAAGTTTTTAAAGTTGAATAATTTTTAACACAGGTTTGAAATAATAGGTTTAAAAATTAGTAGAAATTAGAGATAAATGCTTACGATTATTTCTACCGTATAAAGGAGAATCTTAAATTCTTAGAAAGTTAATTGCCGTCGCAAAATCAAGAAATCAAGACAAAAACCAAATCAGAAAGAGATAAATGAGATTATGTAAATGCCTCTTCTAACCTAATAAAACGCTTTAAAATTGCGACTCTCCTTTTAAAATTTAACTAGATACAATACGTAAAGGTTAGCATAATATTGAAACGATTTATTTAGCTAGACAGTTAATTATATTTTAAATAAGCGTAGGTTCGAAAGTTCACCATGAATTTTTGAAAAACAGCCAAATTTTCGTAACATACTGGAAAAAGTGAGCTGAGAGCTGATCACAACAGCTAATAAAAAGGCACAATGAAACAAGAGGATTTTAAATCGTACAATGGAAATGAATAGAATCACTTACCAAAAATATGTTATCATTTAGGTTACGATAAGTTATGTATACGAATGAGGGGTATTATTAATTATCAATAATTATAGTACTTAACAGTTAGGTAGAAAAATGTAGGAAATATTATTCAAAAACAATATGATAAGCCAAAATGTAAAACCACAATTTAGAAAATTACATGAACGTCGTCAATTGAAGTCAACAATTGTACTTAATTGTGATAGGCATAACATTTAGTTCTAACTAACTCCTATCCTGTTGTTCTAACTAAAATTAGACAACATTTCAAAAATTTCGAATTACTTCCTATTTCAAGGGAACTCAAACTTCAGTGCTCTCTGTATAAAACAAAACTTTCTCCTTTCTCTCTACTACTTTTAATTGTACACACAATAATAATTATTATGAATGAAAAGAACACAATAAGAAATACAGACTAATTGGGTATAATACAACTTCATGTCGTGTTGGATTGGTATTTAACAAAGGAATAAACTGCACCTAAACAAAGAAAATTATTATGAGAAAACGTTTTGCTGGAGAAACTCGAAATTAATAATAATTCAAAATTAATTGCTTCAAGTCATCATTATCATCGTCATCATGACCATGTTGTCGGTTTTTTTTCTCTACTTGCACTCACTGGCGACTTAACAACTTGCATAATTTCCTACATTCCTATGCGTAGCTTGTTGCCTTCAACGCCACAACAAAAAAACTAGCCTCGAAACCGGAAGCCATGGATAAAATTAGTCATAATGCAGGGTTATAAATGGGTAATGAGTGTGTGAGTTTTTTCTAAAAAAACATTCAGATAGGCGGTCAAGCAAGCAATTTATTGCGATGCAATGGTCAAAATATGTTAGACATGAATTTTATTTGTGCAATTTTCCCTTCGTTTTATATAGCCCGGTCTAGCTGATGAGGAGAAGCAAGTTATTCAAGCCAAGTTGGAGGCTGCTGCCGTTGCATCAAAAACCCCTACCAGCAAATCTGTTGATGAGGAAGATGAATCAGAACATTCTTCAGAGGAAGGTGATGATATCTCGGATGACGTGAAATACCAAGGAAAAATAAGAACCAAGGCTGGCATTGAGGCACGTACACATTAATTGATAGCTATTAATGGTATTGGCGTTGACTTTAATTTTGATTATAAATGATTTTTTTGTGTTTCAGATTGACCGAGGAAGTGCAGGTAACATTCGGCGATCCAAAGACTACGACCCAACAAAAGACACGGAAGCTGAGGATGAGTTTGGCTACACCCTTAAACGAATTCAGAAGCGATGGGGCGACCTAGCCAAGAGTCAAGGGAAGGATGGCATCCCTGCCAAACTAGTTGTTGCCGATTTGGAACGAGGATCTCAAGGCTTGGGCATCAGCTTGGCTGGTCACCGCAACCGGATGAAAATGGCGACGTACGTTTGCGGTATAAATCCCACTGGCATCGCTCACAAAACCAAAGCTCTAGAGTTGGGAGACGAGATTCTCGAAGTCAATGGCCTAGTTGTTCATGGAAGGTGTCATTTGAACGCGTCAGCAATAATAAAATCTCTTCCTCATGCACGGATCAAAATCATTGCGTTGAGAAAACTAGCAGGGATGGAAGAATGTTCTGTGAAGCCCATCGTGCAGTTCCCAGTTTCGCTGGAAAGCGAGAAACCAGAGCAAAAGTATGCTAATTACAGAGGACTTCGAGTAGTCAACTTGAAAAAGGGTCCGATGGGTCTGGGAATCATGATTATGGAGGGAAGACACGCTGAACTTGGGCAGGGCATTTTCATCTCGGATATTCAGGAGGGAAGTGTAGCAGAACAGGCCGGGTTGTTTGTAGGGGATATGATTCTCGCCGTGAATGGAGAAGATATGGTTGGCGCTGATTACGACCATGTGAGTGAAACTAATACTACAAAAATTATCAAAATCAAAAGGCAATCAATAAAACTATTTTTCGAATCTGTACTACTTAGGCTGCTCATACACTAAAAAAGACGGAAGGAAACGTGAGCATCGTGGTTTGCAACGCTTCCAAAGGGGACGAGCCAAGAAAAATGTCGCTGAGTCCATCCACAACTGATCTCAAGGAGGGGTCACCCTCACCGGTTCTAGGGGAGACGGCCAAGACAGACAAGCCAAGTTAGCCATTATAATTATTGTTAAATGAAATTAGAATACAAAAAAGTAGTTGTTTTGTCTTTACGTTCACTTTGTAGATGATTAGAAGGTTTATAATGATTTTTATGGCTTGTGACAATTTTTAATCATGATACTCTATTATGCTCTTTCTTTTCATATGCTATTCTTCATCAATGTCATGTCATGTCGCACAATGCATTGCATGCATGCTATTTTCTGTTGTTGCGCTTTCTACGGGATGTCTTTCTTCGGCTTGCTTGCCATACCAAATCTGATTTTGAGTAAGACTCTTCTGCGGAACTCTTTTTCAGCCGTTTTGTTTGCATTTGCTAACTGAATCAGAGATAGATTTTAATTGTTTTGTGTGTTTTTGCAGAACTTCCTCCGAAACCCTCAAAAATTCCTTCTCCCTCCAAACTAATCTCATCCATGATTTCCTCTCGCGGAAAAACTTCTCCCACAACCCCTGTGATTTCTCCTGTCTCGGCTCCCGTTCCTCCTCACCCAATCTCAATTCTTCCCATAACTCCCACTCTCTCCACCTCACCCATCCCTGTTGGTCCTGTTCCCTCCGTGGTGGTGAAACCTGCAACACCCTCCCCAAAACTGGGCTCGGCTATTGCCCATTATCATCCACCACTCCCTCCTTCTCACTCCCCTGCCGTGCCCCAACAAACTGGCACTGGCAATGAAACCTCGTGCATCTTCAACGGGATCAGCAACGACGAGCCGCCCGCGGACCCAGTCACCTGTGAGATTAAACCGGGACGGGAAACTACCATTGAAATAAACAAAGACAAGATGGGCCTCGGACTCAGCATTGTGGGAGGGAGCGACACGCTTCTCGGTTCCATAATAATTCATGAGGTGTATGCGGACGGGGCCGCAGCAAAAGACAGTCGACTCCGTCCCGGCGACCAGTTGTTGTCGGTGAACAACGAGGATTTCCAAAATATAACCCACACCAAAGCCTTAGCTGCCTTACGACAAACCCCGACAAAGGTGAAGATGGTTGTTTACAGGGATGAGGCAATTGTTAAAGAGGATGACATGTATGACATTACTGATGTCGACTTGACGAAAAAGTCGGGCAAGGGACTGGGTCTCTCCATCGTTGGGAGGAAGAATGGGACCGGGGTGTTCATCTCTGATGTGGTACCCGGAGGAATTGCAGAGCTTCATGGTGGCTTAATGAAGGGGGATATGATTATTTCGGTTAATGGACATGATTTAAAGAGCGCGAGTCAGGTGGGGAAAAAATTTTAACTTTATTTTTTTAATTTCAATTCGATTGACAATTTTCTTCAGTAAAAAATTGAATAATTGAAATTGATTTTATGAATTTTAGGAAGAGGCGGCTGCCGTCTTGAAAACAGTTATTGGACCAATCCGGATGAGAATAGCGAGATTGAAAGCGGCATCCAGCCGCAAGTCAACTGCATCGACACCAGCCACCGTACCTGCTACGCCGACTTCTGATACTAAGTATGTAACTAATTTTGACTTTTTAACTTACTCTAATTGTTTTCTTGCTTTCTCTCTCCACTTGTAAAAGATGATAAGGTAGATTGGTAAGTGGCTTTAAGAAGCGTATATCTTTGGGCATTCTCACTTAAATCAGTGAAATATGTGCGTATAAAGGAATACTTGAGTATAATTTCATTTTATAGCGTCGATGTTGACGTTGATGTAGAAGTAGCTGTTGACGTCGACGTCGATGTCGATGTGGAACTTGAGGAGGAGAGCGTGGCTGACGACCTAGTTGAGTCTTACGTTGATGTTGTTGACGCCTCTAACAATAGCATTATTAGCATCATCCCTCCACAAATCACTTCCCACGTTAGCGGTAGTCCCCCATCACAAGTTCAGCACATAGTTTTAGAAAGGGGTCTGGATGGTTTGGGATTTTCAATCGTTGGAGGACACGGTAATAGCAAATTTCAATAGTAGTCAACTGTCGCTACCAAGATACACTACTAACCTAGGTTCTTCTCCATCTTTCTAGGCTCTCCTCATGGCAATCTACCAATTTACGTCAAAACAGTATTCGAGAAGGGTGCAGCAGTTAGCAGTGGTCTCAAGCGAGGTGATCAGATTCTTGCCGTCAATGCCATTCCATGTGAGGGTCTGACTCACCAAGAAGCTGTAGCACTTTTAAAAAATGTTAAAGGCTCCGTCAGTCTTACTATTCTATCCTAAAAAATCATCAAGTGAATCAACAAAGTAAATTATTGTAGGCTAAGAATCGTGAACCTCAACCTAGATCAATCATTTCATTCAATCAACAGTTTATTTCCCTTACTTCATAACTACTTGTGTACTTACGTAATAATAGTTTATAATATTTATAGAAATACAGTTTATTCTCAATATTATTATATACTTCAAATCATATTATGCATGTCGTGTCATAAAAATATAGATGAATGAAAAAAATATAATAAAAACTTCAACATCTTGCACTTAAAAATTTTGCTGAACAACTTGAACATGGCCATCTATTGAAGCCATTTTCTTTTTGCTGATGAGAATTTGTTTATATATGTCGTTGTAATATTAATAGCTTTAAAAAACAAGAAGAAAGCAAAGCATTATCGAAAAAGAACAACAATCAATCCGAAGTGTCATATCGCCCCAGCTTAGCAAAAATTTTTGTCATCCGTTTAGATTACTTTAGATTCTCTGCAGCCCTTTGTTTGCACTTGGTGCTCCCTTCTCGTGCCTTGTATTTCCTAACCACTTGCCCAGCCCATGTAGGGAAACCGTAGATGACATTTTCATTCTTTGCGGATGAGAATTGCTGAAAATTCATTAAAAACATGATGACATTGACTATTATTTTACTTGAAAAACATTTATGCAGCTGTAACATGAATAAATGAATGACTGGCTTGTTTTTAGTGATAGGTTTTAATTAAAACTGGAAAGCATATTAACACAATGCCGCTTTATTTATGGTTAATTATTACACAACATAATACAAGGACAAAAATGCGAAACGATACCCGTGAAATTCGACATGAATGGCAATTTTTTCTTCTAAAAAATTAACTCTGCTATCTGTAACATTACAAAACGAACTGAAAATAAACCACGCTAAAATTGCTTCACTTTATCTTAAACACATTTCATGTCACACATGGTTTCTGAGCAGGTCTACAACACATTGACCCAAATATTTCACCTTTGTGATGGCACAATCGATTGGGGTATCCCCACATTGATTCCTCAGATTTACGTTAGCATTTTTTAAAACTAAGAATTCTATAGCCTCACGGTTGTTGTGCTCTATGGCACAATGTAGTGGGGTGTCACCGTAAAAATCTTGAGTGTTAACATCAATTCCAATTGCTAACAAAACTTTCAACGCATCCACATTACCACGCCTGGCAGCAAGATGAAGAGAAGACCGCTGTTTTGGATTATGATACTCCATTCCAATTTGAGCTCCACATTTCAACAAAGTTTTGAGGTGGTTCTCCTTCCAATCGAGTATGATGGAAAGGTCGAATAGTGAATAATCGGTATCAGGGTCATCACTGAAATCGCCACAAACGCTATGTATTAGCTCCATTGTTTCGCAAAGCATGCGGACTTGGGATTGGAAGGTTCGCAGTATCGACAACGGGCCTGTGGTAGCAATTTTTAGAACTTTGGTTCTACCCATACTGATAAGGTATGGAACCAATGCATGAAACTTATTTGGAGACATGTTTGTTGCTGCGTAGTGCACAAATGTGTTGCCTTTTCCATCCACAGCGTCTGTGTCAGCCCCATTTTCAATTAGCAGTTTCACTACCTTATCGAAATAAGAATATGGAGGAACTGAATAAGCTATATGATGAAGCGGTGTTAATCCATTGTGATCACGGGCATTGACGTCCGCTCCATATGCCAACAGAAAGTTGATAAACTCAACTTGCTTTCCATTCATAAAATGAGAACGTGTTGCAATAAGAAGTGGTGTCATTCCAGTTGTTGGATCTCTTGATTCGATGGCATCAGAATTTTGCTTAAAAATGAATTGTAGAAGGCTATATTCCTCCAGATACCGAGCTCCATTTATGACTGAGATGCTTTCTAAACACCTGTGCACGTAGCGACTGGGCTGTAAGACAAAATAAAGTTTTTGATTAGTTTTTAAGCCGTTAAAGACACTTTTTTAACGTTTTAGTGGTTGCTGAAATGTCCCAAAAATTATGAGCGTTTAAAATTAATTTGCTTACGTATTGAAATAGTTTACTGGGCATCTTGAGTGGGAGAACAGCTTCACTTTCAACTTTTGAGTAGAAATAAAAATACTATACTCACTTCTTCAATAATCCAAATTCGCTTGATCAAAAAGATAATAATATATTGAGTTTGTTAGCAAAATGCGTGTGAATAGTTGGGCATAAAGCGACTGGAAAACTCAGACCAACTCTTGGGATTTGTGATGGGCTGAAGTGACAACAGAACCTCACTGAATGCATGCACAGATTAATACTTTACCACACTTTTTTTATACAAAAAGGTAGACGAAGTACCTAGGTTGTAAGTTATTATTTCCGTCTTTTTATGGTGATATGATGATTGGTAACTTACTTTCATTCTAATGCTCAATGTGTGGCAAGACATGAGAAGATAAACAGGACAAAAATAAAGTATGCAAGTGGAATCACATTCCAAGTCATCATCGTGTTCAATTCTTTGCTCACCTTTTCATTTGCTTGGGAGAGACTGAGCCTAGGCACCTGAAGAATGAGACATTTGTAAATACTCAAGTAAGGATGTGTGAATGAACTAAATAGTTATTGTAAGCTCTTTTATACCCGTCCCAAATCTCTCAGCGTAGGTATTATATACGTTTATAAAGCAATATCATAAGCTATTTTAGGATATGGTCATTGTACTATTTTCAATAACAGCCCGTTTCTCGTTTTCAATGTTCGGAATTTGACGGCAATGTTGGTATTTTGCCACTGACATTGACAATGATGTCTGGTTCTATTTGGCAATATTTCCCCATATAAAATACATGGGTATGTACCGTGTATGTCCAATGACATAGGCAACAATATTTTCCCTATTATAGAGAATTGTTTCAATTTAAAGCTTTTAAATGATCACATCTTGAGTTAATGCTAGTCTCGTGTACTACGGAACATGAAAACATAGATATAGCTCTATTTAATTTAAAATTTTAAAGTAATTATTGACACTTATTGTCAATATTGCCGACAATAATTCCCTACTTTGTCAGTCAAATGCTAATAATCACGGATTTGAGAGGTGTGTAACTTATTGGATTTTAAAAGTTGGCTTAAGATGAAGACTTTAGATTTAAACCTTGGATTTTTTCTAGATTTGACATGCTTCAATGGGGACTCCAGGATTTGGTTGTAATAAAGGAAGACTTTCCATGGATGCAGTTCTTCACGGTTTACTTGCTGAAAGACTTACCAAAGTGGAGCTAGCCATGACTCCAAAGGTAATGTGAACGTGAACATAAAAATACTTAAATCTGATGAAAATACTACTTGAACTAGCAGCGATTGGGTTTTTTTGCAATTCAGGGTAGTAATGAGGCATATCGGATGCTTACTCAAAATTTTCACTTAAAGTGAGAAATGCGATGAACGACTGAGCTATGCTGCTTAACTGGATGGATGATTGACAATTGACGCAGTGGAGCATTTAGATGAATAATTTGTTGTATAACTGCAATATTTTTATCAAACAAATTACCAAGATTTGTAATTGTACTATATTTTGAGGTTTTGATGTAGTTATGATGTTCGTCGAATGATTCATTTGGATTTGGTAGAATATATAAAGTCGTTTTTGATTATTTACATATTCCATTTTATTATTACCATCTCCGATTCTCATTATTATTTCTCATGCTTTTCAACATATTACATTTTGTTTTTATTATCGTGCATTTTATATCAAGCAGGACATTACAATCCATGCATGTTTGCATAAGTAGCCCCCAATTTTGTCATTTAGCTACCAAGCTTACCTCGACTTCTACCAATCAATAGCATGTCAACAACCCTTCCAATATTGAAACTGAGAAAAACCAGCGGTGTAATTTTATCCACGAAGTTGGAGCTGCCAAATTTAATTTTGATTTTGGGCGTTGCTCGAACCCTCCTTCTGTAGTATGAATCCCTCAATATTTTTTCATTAGATTGCAACACCTTTCCAAGTATTATTGACGATTTGTAGACATCACCAGCATAGCCATAGATTACCAGAATGACTCCAGAATCATCAACGTATGAAATAAGGTTACATACAAATAAAATGAAGATTCGGGTATTTATCCCAATTTGGAAAGTTTGTAGAATGACATACAATGAAACAATCTGGCAGCAAGACATTCCCAAGAGAAGATGAGTCAAAACTCCTGAATGAATATCATTGAAGGATTGAACCAACACCTGAATCCTATTGTAGTTCATGAATATTTTTCTGAAGTTTCTGGTTTTGAATTTGTTACTCATCCAGCTAAAATTAAAATTATTAGTTTTTCTTTGCAATCATAATAACTTACTCTGCTTAAAATTACTTACGTTACAATGTGAAGCAATGCCAATCGGAAATAGGTCAGAGTCAGAAGAAGCTCTACACAAAAGAAAGCTATTGTATTGCAGAGCAAATGCCACATCAGGACATTTATTGGGACAAGTAAAGCATTTCTTACTCCCCATTTATCATGATGTCGAAGCGTAGTTTCCATAAAGAGAAAAATATTTCCTGGAAACTCCTTCAAAAATATTCCTGCCATTCCAAAAATAATTGGGACAGTTTGAGCAGAAAGAACTATCAGCTTGCAGAGGAGGTTTGCCATTGCTGTGTTTCCATTTTCCCAACAGAATTTGCTTGACCCATCTTTACGGAAAAAAACCCTACCTTGATCTTGATCATGTATGAATTCCTGTTCCATATCCAGCAACCGATTCACAACTTCCATTGTAGAAGAGTAAGTTTTTGAAATGTTCCAAAGAATGCTCCAGCTTGTTATAAAAAGCACACCGACAAACGTAGACTGAGCTTTCCAGTTCAAATCATGAGATTCTCGGTTGGCAATAGCTTGGTGGAGTGTGAGACTTCCAAAAAAGAGGCAAGCCACACTTCCCAACATCATCATCCAGTTGGAGAAAGAAAGCCAACCGGGATCTGAGTTTTACTCGATGCTTTTCCTCGTTCCATTGCAAAGGTAAGTTTTGTAGAAATGAGCTCAGTTTCAGTAGCTGAATTAATGCTTTTTGAATTGGTTTGGTGCTGAATATCGGCATGCTTGTTAATGAACTATGAGGAATCATTTGGATTGTGTTTAACTGTGCAATGGGATGTATTATAAAGGACGACGTTAAAAACTCTTCTAACACAGAAACGGCAGACTGAATTGACGTAACAAATCTAGCAGACATTGTGTGATAGAAAGTCAAAATAAATATGATAGAACATGCTTTGGGCTGGATTCATCTAAATTTCTGGAACACGGAACAAATCTAAATTGGGGTCTCCCGTCTTAATTAGCTAAGTTGAATATTTCTTAGCTTCCTATCCATCCATAAATATTTCTTAAATGGGAGGAACAAAGAAAAGTTTCACATTTATTCAACCTCTGCACTGAAATGATTCCAATGTGGATTGGCCAGTGTTCCATTAACGTAATGACTGATGAAAGGGATATGATAATAAATACTGTCAGAAAGTAAATATGTCAAAACCAATTTGAATTGTGACGTCTTGTCATAATTACAAATCAGAAAATCATCATTGTCTGATTAAACAAATACAATTTGAGGATTAAAAACCAACATAATTTGGAGTTGTCAATGTCAATCACAAATAGTTAGGTACGTTTCTTGCTACCTCATCAGGTACTTCATTTTGTACTAGGATAATCCGAGTACCTAATCCAAACCTTGAAACCTAATAAAATATAGTTGTTTTCAAACTGTGTGGCTTAAAGTAGTTTATATGGCTAGAAATATCATGTACCTCACACACGATGTTATTAAAAATCATCATCATCAAGGTTTTGCTAAATCGCTGGAATTTTGATGTACTTGATTTATTTCCTAGCCTTAAAACTGAAAACGTATAGTTAAACATGTGCATTGAAAAGTTTTTAATATTGCTGATAAAAGACTATATATCCAAAACTTATTTTGCTAATAAAGACTGAAATCTTTAGCTCAAAATGCATGCGCGATAAATAAACCGCTACTGCATACTTAACTTTTAAATGTCCACATTCACCGGTCTGTTTTTATAGACTAATAGACTATAATACCTTAATATTTCACCAAAAGTCTTAAAACAGCTTGTCGTACTCAATGTTTATGTTCCACATGTAGTTAGTAAATCGGTCTAGTAAAATATCTTACTAACATAAGGACAGCAGGTCTTCCAAATATTCATAATTCGATTTTTGAGTGGGTTCAATTCCCAGCGGGGATGAAATTTGTTCATTTTCACAAACCAACTGATCTTAAATAATTTACCATAAGTTTCATAGAAACTGCAGCCCCGTTTTCGGGATTCGGTCCTGGGGACCTTATGAATTCCAATGGTTTTGGATACCTGTCCAAGAGGATTTAAATAATAAATCAGTCTATAGTTGCGCGATCACAACTGAGTAACATACATTTATTAGTAAAAAGTTGTTCCGGTGCATAACCATCTCAATATTGAATATATGTGTTAGAGGATACGGAAGTATAGTTTTCTATATTTTGCAACAGTTTACTCACACGAGGGGTTTCATGTCAATTGCGGTTTGGTGTGATATGCGAGCATAATCATTTTCTCTGGCGTGCAGGAGTTCTAATAAGACATGTTCAGTAGTTCACGATTTTTAATATTTTCCTCATAATGATACAATTTAAGTGAGAACTTTCCACACTTTGTTTTTCCATTTATTCTGAGTGGACGAGACGTCGCGTGTTATGAAAAACAATGTTAAGGGGGTGCAACTGCGCTGCTACTAATCACAAGGTCAGCTAAATGGAAATGATTTCTAGTTGACGTAATAGATTCTAAAACGTAGGATCGTTGAATGCAGGAAAATCGTTGTTTTTGCTGTCCTTTAGTCACGTCCAACAATTTATCTCTCACACTCTTTCAAATGCCGCTTTCCAACTTTCAAGAACATGATGATCATGATTTCATTCTAGAGTTCTGAGTTGGAATAACCACAATTTGGAATACAATCCTGCTCCAAAATGGATCCTAAAGAAAACCTGAACTTCAAAGATATTTTCAGGAAATCAGCCTCCGTATCAATCACTGTAATTATCATTTGTTTTGGGTATCCCCTGGGACTTCTAGTTTTCGTTACTCTATTTATTTACCGTTATGCTATTCAGCAAGTAGTGAAGCAATTAGACCCCAAGTTTGGAAATGTGTTAACTGGGATGAACGCAGTAATGAGTGCTCATCAGCCTTACATTAAACCTCGAAGTGTGCTCATACCCCAATGTTATTTGGCTTCATCTTTGGATAAAAATATTTTTATAAAAGCGTTCATTGAAAAAATTGTCGAGCTCAAATCTCCCAATGGAACCCAAGTTTATGCAGAATTACGACAAAAAATTGTGTCCAAATTTGGCTACAACTTTTGGTACAATGTTGACTCCTTTAATATCCACGATCACATTAAATATCTAGATGAATTTTGTCCAGAAAGATTGGTAACTCAGAGTGAACTGATTAAAATAACGAATCAACTCAGCAAGTGCCCATTTGAAGGGAGTCGAAGTCCCTGGGAAATTTTTCTCGTTCCTAACCTTCAGATAGACAAGGATCCCACAGTGAAATCCGCGGTGGTTTTAAGATTCCATCATTGTTTACTGGATGGGTTTTGCATAACGAAGATTTATGAGAGGTTGGGTGAAAAGCCATGGAAATTTCAGAAGGTAATCAATGAAGAAAAAGCAAAGAAGGTGAACTTTTTGAAGGAAAAAATACTTCCAACCCTGCGACTTCTTATTTTTGGACCCTACGAAATCTTGAATGCATTTTATTTCTCGGGTGAAGACAACTCTTGGCTTCAAAAACTGACTGACGCTCCAACTGGAAAAATTTCAACGCAGCAAACCGACATAATTACCTTGTCAACCTTGAGAACTATTATTTCTCGAAGCAAGGGGGAATTCACAAATGCTAGCTTGCTCGTAACCATATTTGTGCATGCGGTTGCAAAAATTATGAAAAAACAAGGGATGATTGAGGGAAGTCTAGTTAAATTTGAGATTGGTTCTCCATGGCCACTTCCAAATCATCCAGTGGAAGATGACAATTCCACAGGACTCACTAACCACTGGACTGTTGTCAAGTTTCCGGTGGTTGTGGATCTTAATGATGTGCTCAAAACGGGAATCTGTGTGAGCAAGGAATATAAGCGACTATCAAAATCCGCTCTTCCGCATGCTTTTGCTACCCTCACTAATTTGCTAGGGAGCTTTCCAGTTTCGTGGATTGAAAAAGCAGATTCAGGAATGATGAGTACGTGCCTCCTCTCAAATTTTTTGGGACCGTTTCATGCCGCCGATATTTGTGGAGTGGAGGTCAAAGAGTGGGTTACTGGAGGAAGTGCAAGTTCATGTGGTAATTAATAAATATTGAATTTTTCCTGAACATCTGAAACATAATTATTAATACGAATGACAAATTTTACTTATTCAGCCATGTCAGCCCTTGCAATGATTTACAATGGGCGAATCAGATATGTAATATCTGCGGATGAGTCCATAGCAAACCAAGAGGATGTAGATGAATTGGCTGTTTTTTGCCAGCAAGCTGTTGTCGAGCTACAACACGCAACCAAAACGAACTTCCAGGCACACTCTCAAACAAGACGGAAACTGAGCGATTAATTCATTTTTATTTTCTGCAAACTGCAAAATTTATTTGAATGGGAATTTAAAACTCATTCAGCTTGTCTATAATTGAAATGAGTGTATGTATAAGTATACCTAAAAATAAATTCTTGTAAAATGTAGGGAACGCAGCCTTCTTCTTTAGAGTTTAAAGTGGTTATATAGCTAAACTGAAAGCGGTTCCCTGTAATTCCTTTTCCGAATCTAATAACTACCTTAAATTTCCTTAAACATACCCTAACTACCTTAAACTTCCTTAACTATTCCCTAACTACCTTTAACTACTTAACCCTCCCGCCAACCAAGGTGAAACTGGTTTAACCGAAGCTTCGGCTGTACGCAATTCGTGTCTGATGGCTACCTCGTAGCTATGCTTCTATATGCATAAGCCTCAGTACGGAGCTTCAGTTCCCCATTCACCCTCATTCCTATAAACTTGCTAAAGCTGCGTTAATAAAATGCGTTTAGCAATGCAACAAAAATAACTTGCATGAAGACATTGCATGAAGACACGCATTAAGTAACAAAAGTTTTTACCTGGCACACACATGGCATGAAAATGATTTACTACCATGTTAAAAATGTTGTTAAGGCACACTTATCCTATACGAAAAGTATTACCGTTAAAAATAAATGTAATTATGGGGACTGGATAATTTAAATTAATTTTTGAGCTTGGCAACGGCATTTAAAAAAGCATTGGCGACGGAGGTGACAAGGAGGAGCTTCTCCAGAACGTATCCTTATAACATGTGTCTTCGCAACGGCGATAGGCCGCTGAACATTTAACTATAGATCGTTAGGATGACCACCTCTCTCAATTTTGAAGCAAATAAGAAAAATTAAAAAATCAAGACCATCTTGAAAACGAATCATATAAAATTCAACAATATACATTCAACGGTGATGAGACTAATGAAAAACATGGCGTAATGAAGGGAAATTCTGTCGAAATTTATGTTGGCATAAATCTATTTACAAATCATCCTGCTGGGAATTTCAATTACATAAAACTTACTAATCGTTGGACGCTTGTCAAGTTTCCGGTATGTACTGATGGGAAATTCCCCATATTAAAGCATTAACGTTAAGGTCTTTCGTGCACGAAGTATTTTAAAGGTGAGTGTATCTGGATTTACCAGTGTAATTTATGTTAAGTTGCATGTTTGATGCTGTAGGTAAGAATACCACCTGTTTTCCTCTAACTTATATATATGTATGATTTATGTAACCAGTATTTCCTCGATTTACTTTCACGGAATATAAAAACAAAGTGTCAAAAACTGGCCGTAAACTATTTCAAACTCTAGATTTTTTTGCAAAACTTGCTCATTAAAATTTTAACGATGACAATGAGGATGATGAAAACCACCTTGTCATGAAGCTTACAGCAAAATTTTTAATTGCACTTCAATTTTCTTAGACTTTAAATCTAATTGTTGAAAAAATGCTAAAAGTGGCATTTATACGGTTGATAGTTATTATTACTAAACAAGTATTAAACAAAAATTCCTGACATGATAAAAATTAACAATAAAATGTTAATTTTCTAAATGCTTGGTCTCAATTTGCCCAACGAGACAGACACAACCAGCAAAACAATAAATCACTAGCAAGATAAATTACTAAAATAACGCACGCGAGATATATTTTTACGTAAGCAATTTGCATTTAAATGGGAAGCTCCTGGTTCTTACTCGAGTGATAAATGAAAAGCATCTGATATCCCATCATCACTTAGCACGAAATCATGATGATTTTGATATTACTGAATGTGACTTCTAATATGATATTTGATATCCTTGGTAATAAAATTCGAGTGTCAAGATTTATTTAGAAGTAGCTTTGATGTTAATATAAAAATGTCACAGTTAATTCTTCAATCATTTAAATTCACAACAGACGTGTAACCCGATTCTGACGTTTGGAGTCTTTACAAAGCATTCTAGCTCTGAGTTAATTCATTTTTCAGCTAATTCTTCAATTGCAAATCAGTGTCAATTTTATACGTAGCTGGTTTTCAACCGTGTGAGATTGCGTAGGATAATACGCGGACCTATTGCAGATGTTAATCGGCAATGAAATTGGAGCTGCAATTTATCGTACCATGGGTGAGTCATGAATTGCAAGGCATTGTGCAATATATCAAAGTATTTGAATAATATAATACTGTGACGTATTCAGTCCTTTATTTACATAAGAAATGGATTTTATACATGGTAATTCCCGCTACCACCTCATTATATAGATTATATCCTTTTGCAAAAACAAAATTGCATATCAATACAAAAACGTTTAAACATTTACGAAAGTGCCCGCTTTCATATACAATATTATGACTATTGAATAATTTGATGTAAAAAAGTAACATTTCTGAAAAATCTTTGGCCTTTATAAAATGAAGAAACCTTAAAGCTAATCACGTCTCCAAATATTTTTCAAAAAAGGAGTAGTCCTCAGCCGCTTCTTCGATTGGGAGCTGTCCTCCCATCCACTCAGGAAGTATTTCTGGGGATGCAATGTGGAACAATTCTTTTGGAGTCTGGTTTTCAGCGTACATGTACATCTATTATCAAATCAATTTGAGAATGATTATATTAAATTGACAAAACTAAAATGTACACAAAAAACTAGATTTGTAAAATTGGGCATTTAACTCACCCTTGATCTTAGTTTCTTTGGAAACAAGTTTTTCCCCATCTTGAATATAAGGGATAAAATGTAGGGCATCCCTAGGTAGTAAAGTCCTTGTACCGAAATTGGAAACGATTGCTAAAGAAAAATACGTAAAAAGAAACTCTTTGAAATTCTTCTGGAAATAAACATGACATTATTAAATGCTCAAGAAATTAAACTCACGTAGACATTTCGAATGACCATCATTTGACGAGGAGTGAGCTGCTTGGCGTGAGCAGCACTAAATCCGCTTGAATTTTCGACGACAATAAGACCCTGTCCTAAGACTTCCGGGTCTCTCCAACACCTTTCAGCCCCAAAAACTATAGCAGATATGAGCTCATCCAAAGAGTACTCGTTTACGTCCCATTTGGCTACAATAGTAATTACGGTTTTTATGAATCCATCCATAAAAATTAATTACGTGAACTTTGTTTCAACATGAAGTATATGACTCACTGGTGTCAAGAAAGACAATTCGGCGACCAAAGTTATCCTTGTTTTTCAGGGCTCCAACAATATGCATTTTCAAAAGGTTTCGAACCTTATCATTTGTTTGGTCCAAGAATAGTTGTGGGTAATATTGGAACCGATTTTCTGCGTACATTCGTAGCTGCATTACAAAAGTCCAATGAGAAATCTTTCACTGACGATATGATTCATAATATAGGTAAATTAAGAATTTTTCTCACTGTGCTCCAGGCATCAGCCAGATCATGTTTCCTCCCTTTGAGATAATGCAGTAAAAGCTTATCATTTTCTTTGGCAATTCTCAAATATTGGATTAGGTTCTCGTTGGTGTAAGAAGCGTGTTTCAACATAGATGACCGTAGGTAATCTGAAACCAGTTTATGATAATTATTGCTTTCTTAGAAATTACATTTGCTTTCCTTTTTATATTGATTTTAATTTTAACCCACCTTGAATATGTTGTTTCAGCTGGAGAAGTTCATCTTCTTCACACTTGCTGAATATGAGCGGCTCCGCAGATATATTGTTGATTGATAGAATGTCCATACTTATCAATCATGAATGTTTTATAGCTTTCAAATGTAGTGGTTCTTGAGTAGACTCAAAGCAAAACACAAGATTTAGGATGAGATGTCAAAAGTAGACTGTCTCTGTCTCAGTAAAAGTTGCAAGTAGAAAGCACAACAACATGGAACAGTTCAGACGGATGTTCTAGAATTTCCCAGATTTTGCATAATATTTGTTTATTGCAAAAATATTTTTTACAAATACGTTATTTTTATTGCTTGTTTGCGTCACACAGTTTTATATATTGGAATTTCACACGATATCCACGCATATATATTTTTGCTTTGTGTGATTGCTACATATCAAGTATAAATGTGTTGTCTGTCCATACGAGTCTGTAGACAAATTCGGGAACTTTTAATTTTGTTTTTTTTAATTAAAATTGAAATCTAAAATTTGTAATTTCAAGATTAACAAACTAATGAAATGACATTTTTTAAAACTTGTTGTGGTCATAAATGATAATCAAAACAGTGTTTTATTTCTTTTTTAAGACAGATTTTCTGAAAAGTTACAGTTTCACTATTTCAATTCAGTTTCAATAAAGCAACAGATAATAATAAATATAAGTTGTTACGAGCTTTATAATTTCAATACTGTACTACCTACGGCCACATGGTTACACTTCCCTTAATTACTATTTTGCTTGAACTCCAATAAACCCTATTGAAGTATGGCTGGGAAAATGCTTCTCTGATATAATATGGAATGCATCACCTGCCAAGTACGCAAATACGGGAAATTACCGAGATTTGTTTACTTTGCAAATTGCAGGCGAAACTGGATTTTTGTTTTTTAGGTATTTGGGAAAAGGGTTTTCCACGTCAGCCTTAGTCATATATGGTTATTCCCACAGGACACAACAATTAGGGTATTAAAAGATTTTTCACAGACAAAGCTATCCTATCTTTTAGTAATTATCGGTATTTGCAATAGTCTAAACTGTTACAAATATTAGAATTAAACTAATTATGCTGTTCTAGCAGTTCTCTACGCGAATTAACCGGCATACAAAACATTTTAATTTTTCTGTACTTTCCTGGCTATAAAAATGCCTGAACGAGAACCTTATGGGGCAATGAGAGCTTATAAAAACTTTAATGAAACATTTACGTCTTAAAATTAACATGAACCAACATCAAATTACTGGTGTGATGAACTTTTCAATGTTAATAATCTTTTGAATTTTTGTTTTGACGATGAATTGTACTATGAACTTTATACCAAATGGCTTTCCTTGTGAGCCATGTCGTGTGATCTTGACCAACGCAATAAATCCTTGGTTAAATTGAAGGCGGATATGGTGCACGGATAGCAACAAAAACGGGACGTCGCACTTTCAAACAACAGGAAAAACGTGAGAAAATTGTATTCATCAAAAAGTCAAAGGATATGTGCCATTTATATGTTAATTTTGTTTTTAAGGAAGCAGCACAATAATAGTGCTACGCAGTCTCTTTAAAGTAAGTGTTTACCTTAATTCAAGACTAATTTAACAATTTATTTTAATGAGAAAACGCTTTTAACTTGTTAGCTCCAAATTGGGTCGTGTTAAATGCGAAAATGGGGGAGCACGCACGCACCCCACATTTTTTCGATTTCGTTCGCCTCTCGTTTTATTAAGCCTGGTTTGAGCATTCTAAATGGAATGATTGGACAGTAACAAAGCTTCCATTTATTCCAGCATTGTTTTACAATGGATTCTCTCCACCCACATATTATAAAAGCAGTGCTGATTACTACCACACTAATTTTAATCTGTTTTGTATATCCGGTAGGGTTTTTATTTTTTAGTACATTATACGTTTATCGCTACTTGATTGAAATCTTTGCAAAAAGAATAGACCGCAGATTCGGCCCAACTGTGAAAGGACTTGATGCCAATTTCTCGGCACAAACTCCCTACTCCAACCCCACAAGTGTGACCCTCACACGTTTCTACCTGGACGGTCCGCTCGATAAAGCTGAACTCATTTCACTTCTTAATGAAAGGGTTATTCACCACTGGGACGATCAGGGAAATCTCGTTTATTCTCGGTTGCGAAAAAGAATCGTGTCCAAATTCGGCTACCAGTTTTGGTTCGCAGTTGACAATTTCAATGTCTCCGACCACATCCGATTCCTCGATGACTCTGCTCCCAACCGAGTGGTCAGAGAATCAGAGATGATGGAGCTGGTTGTGAAACTCTGCAAGCTCCCATTTTCAGAGGAACGAAGCCCCTGGGAAATAATTTTAGTTCCAAACTACCATCGCGAGGATGACCCCTCAATTAAATCCATGATGATTGTGAGACTACACCACTGTCTTTGTGATGGCTATTCCCTCATCAAACTTTGGGGGAGATTGAGCAAAAAACCTCCACCACCTCCATCCAAAAATGTTCCCAATTCAAAAGAAGTTACAACGAGGATGAAAATCCGGCACTGGTTACGACTCTTATTTGAAGGCTCGTATGAAACTTTACATTATATTTTGACCAACAATGTGGACAAGAACCCTTGGGTTCAAAAAGCTGTGAAGGAATCCCAACAAAAGCTTGTTGCCGTGCAAACTCCCCCACTTTCCGTTCCATTGTTAAAGAAAATTGTTCAAAAGGGTGGGAAAGAGAATAATCTAGCGAGTATCATGATGACAATTTTTCTCCAAACTGCGGCTAAACTCATGCACCATAAACGGGTGGTTTTGGAAACTCCTTCAAAATTAGTTGTGACAACCGTTTGGCCCCTTCCAAATCATCCGGATGGATTTTCAAATCATTTTACAGTGGCAAATATGAGCATCTCTGTGGATCTCAATGATGTGAGACAAACGGCCCTCAATGTTTCCCGGGAGTTTGAGCGCATTAAGGAGTCAGTGCTGCCGGAATTTTCAGCGTTGATGCTGGATGTTATTGGGATGCTCCCGTCAAAGTGGATTATCAAAACGAATTCCAGCTTGCGGAGTACCTGCATCTTCTCAAATTTTCCAGGACCCTTTCAACCCATTGATGTTTGTGGGAAAGGGGTTCGAGAGCTGGTGGGGATAGCTAGCCCGGGTGCTCCTAGTGGTGAGAAATTATTTCAAAAATTTGAAATATAATATTATGCATGCTCAGTTATATTTCATTGGATTTGGTTATAGCTGTCGCATCCATAGCATATGCGTACTTTGGAAGAGTTCGCTACACAATTGGGGGAGATGAATGCAATGTCACACGAGAAGATGCAGACTTCATGGCCAAAACATGTGAGGGAGTCATCAAGGAATTGGAACAGTTGTCTAATTCAGTGTAAAGTCCAAAGCTGAATCCCATCATTTAATTGAAATATTAGCCAATTTACAAATGACAACAAATGGTCAATTTAAAAAAAAGTAAAACGCGACAAAATAAACGTATGCGATTTTATATCACCATTTAATTAGAATTTTTCAGCATATTACCATAATTGTAAGTTACATACTCAAGTCAATTTTTCATATACTTAGGCAAATCCTACGTAAACGGCATTATTAAGGTTGCCTTGCGTGAGGCAAAACATTATCAATCGTATGATCCCCACTGTTCCCACTTAAGAACGCTTTACATGCACACGCAATACAAATCAACCTAATAAAAACTGACTCACCTTGATTTAACGACCATTCCTTCGAGAAGCTTCTCTAAGTATTGAGGCATGTCATGGGCACAAACGGTGCTAAACTTGAGAAAACTCTTGATTTCCTCCATCTAAGTCAATTTATTGGGGACGGGAACATATACATGCATACCAGATTTAATGAGATGCAAGGTCCTTACACGACATCTTGTTTAAAATTAATTCCCATCCGTAAATGACTTGCATATTGATTTGTTTGTTAAAACTTGTGCAAAATTGTAGCATACATTTATAATAATGAATACCTGATAACATTCATAAAATCATAATGTGAAGTTGACAGAAATTATTTTTGAAAATGTTCCATAAAGCGGACAGCCGGCGAGAAACCAAGTTTTTATTCTAGCCATTGAAATCTATTTATGACCAAATCAAGAATGCAAATAAAAAGAATGCACTTGAAACCGTGAGAAATAAATTCACGGGAAATATTTCAATGTATTTAGGTAATAAAAAAATTTCGTTTTTATTCTGATGTTGTTAAAAATGTAATAATTTCATAAATTAATAAGTCTTAATGTTAATAATCCGAACTGCGTCCAATCTCCTACTAAATTCCAACCTGTCCACTCCGGCAGTTTCAAACGACAAACCTCTTGAAATCCAGAAATAGTTTCCCAGATCCCAACCACATTACCCCTTTAATTTGAGGTGGTTTCAAGGCCTTAATTTTACCGATTGAATTCCCTCCATCCAACCCGTCCTTTCCCGCCGGCCCCTCATCATCTCCAACAGCAGCTATGCATCCCATGCCTCGAAAAAGGATCCCAATATCTTTACATCCTTCATTTCCTTTAACTTTTTTTCCACCAGAGCCCCGTTTTCCACCCTTTCCATTTCCACCACTCGTTCCCCGTCTCCTCCAGAAGGATATTCCATTTCGATGTTTTTCCAGCACCGAATCAGGATGGACGTGAGTCATAGTTAGATTTCCTGGGTAGCCACCATCTCCCCCACTTCCACCACTGCCTCCATTTCCACCCTTAATGCTTTCTTTCGAATTTCCACCTGCTGTTGAAACTCCGTCTTTAGGAAGAAGATAATCCAACTTGTTAGAAACAACTGTAATAGGCTTCTCATCAGCTCCAGTCAAACCATCACCACCATCCTGGCCGTTTCCTCCATTTCCCCCACTCACACTGATTGAAAGTTTCTCACCATTCACAACATTTCCATAAATTCCATAAAAGCTTCCACCATTTCCCCCTGGACCACCCGGAGCTCCATCCTTCCCATTCTTATCCTCAGCACTGCCTCCTTCCGCTTTTAAACTTTCAAATGAGTTCACTCCATCCATCCCACTTAAGTCAACTGTCCGATTTGCCCCAACTACTTCCCACTTTGGTGCAATGATCCGAACCGTCAGGTTTTTCCCTTTGGCAAGAATATCACCATCAAAAACCACCGCTTCGCTGGCAACAATCTCAAGCTCGCTTATCCCATCCGTGGAATTACTGCAAGGCAGTGTACTACCCGAGCCCATAAAATGAGTCACCTTCACATGATTTCCGGTCACCACCGCTTTTCTCTCATGGACCAAGCACTGGATCTCAGTCTGATGGTATTTGAGCACATTCTCAATAATTTCCTTTAGTAAAATCCCATCCTTGACATTTGCCTGATTTTTTGCATTTTCAATTATCTCAGTTGAGACAATGCCAGCTCGTAATGTTTCCAAATGCTCAACTAACTCCAGGGTGGAAGATGAACCATTTGTCAAATTTTGTAGGGCCTTTAACTCACTCTTATTTACTCCATTGGTTTCCAACTCGATTTCCAACTTCACCAAAAATTCGTACCATTTAAGAACAATGCCTAATTTTTTAATTAAATCCATCGGAGCTTTGAGTACAAAGCCTGAATCATTCTCCCCAGGACTTTTGATCTCCGTGTTCATAACCCGTCCAAGAAAATTGAGGTGCTCCTCCGCTGTATCCAAAGCTGATGCTTCAACTGTGATATTTCCCAAAATAAAGTAGAGCTCGCCAATTTCAAATGATAATCGTTGAGATGAACCTTCTACATTGTATTCCCAAGGAGGCATTTCACCCCACCTCTCTTTTAATTCCTCGAGTTGCCCCATTAACCCTTGGAGACCCTCCAATTTTGCAGCGATTCTCTCACGATTGAGATCACCATAAAAGCTTTCCAAATAAAATGTTTCAACATCCCTCACAAGTTTTGTTATATTTCCTGAGATTTCAGAGAAAATGTTGGGTATTATGACATCATCAACATATTTCCACTTGGCGAGTCTCATATTTCCCAGAAAAGTTTGAAGTTCAGTAAGGGACAGGTCGATCGTTGGCCTCATGACATTTGCGGTTGTTAGGTTTTCATAGAAATCCAGCAGTTCTTCATCATTCCGCAACAAACTCAACTTTGCAACTTCCAAAGGAGACTCCACAGCATCAAAAAGTCGTTGAACTTTCGTAGAAAAAGTTTGATAATTATTCTGGAGCGTAACAAAATCCCTTAGTTTGGCGTAAATGTCATTCAGCTTGAGCAAGGCTAGCCTCATGAGATAATCACTGCTGCTGAACTCTTCTTCAAATTCTGATTCATAGCTCGTTTTAAAATTAGCAACGAATTTCACCAGATTTTCATCCAAATTGGAAACCAGGAGTGGAATTTTGACGTCATTAATAATTTTCCAGGTGTTTTCTTTCAGCTTCTCAATTTCCGTCTGAACCTCGGCAATCAGAGAATTATATGTGGGTCTTTCAAATGCCATATTTGTTACATTTTCATAGATATTTACAGAAATTTCATAATCCCTCTGTTGATCCAGATACGTTTCTGGAATGGGATATTCCAAAATTTGAAATAGAGTGGGAACATCCTTGTAAACAATTTGTGTGTGGTTTTTGCTCTCAACAAAAGTATTCAAATTAATGCTGGCAGCCTTCAGTTTGGTAAGAGCTCTGCTCATTATGGACATGTTTTCACTTTTAAATTCATTCTCAAAATCTCTTTTGTAACCAAAAAGTAGTTCACCAACAGTTTTATTTGTGCCATACTCCATCTCAGTCAGGACGGTTGGAGCCAGCTGCTCCCTGATTTTGCTCAGGGTGTTTTCTCTCAAACTTTTAATCCTGGCTTGAAGGTTGACCAACGCGAATTCCAGTGAAGGTCGTTGTATCGTCATTCCAGTGACTTTTTCATAAAATTTCAACACTTCTTCTGCCTTTCTAGCCTCATTCGTAAAAGATTCTGGCGCTGTGTAGTCCACAACATCAAAAAGGTTTTGAATATTTGTCTCATTTTGACGTCTCAAGTTCATTTCAACTTGCTCCAGTTTGGAAAGTGCCCCTCCAATTTGATACTTGTCTGTGAGCCTCTTCTCCAAAAAGGAATTGTAGCGCTCTGTCAACTCACTGAAAACTTGGACAGTGCTGTTCTGAACCCTCTTCAAAATTTGGGGAACATACTCATTCTGAATTTTTAGCCGAGTTTCTGCCTTCAGCGTCATCCCAAAATAGGAAGGCTTTGAAGCTGCATAAACCATCTTGTTTGTCACCATATCCAAAATTTTATTGCGAACTTGTGAAATATACGGGATTTCACTGAACTTTCCACACTTTGGAGGATTTTTAATAAACCACAGCTTGGAATCTTCCCCATTTCCCCAGGAACGGTCCTTATTTTCTATTCCCAAAATTGCTTGAACGAATTGGATTTTTCTCTCAATAAGTTGTTGCTCGTTTTGACTCAGAGTTTGCAGTTGATTCAGCTGAGATTGTAAGGTTAGCAAATATTGGTCTAAAAATTCCACAATTCCAAACATAATCTCTTCGTCTTCCATGGGTAATCCGTCAATTTCTGAGTAGCTATTCACTTTGGTAACTACTAGCCCAATTGAGTTAGCAAAGTTGGTCATATTCAGGATGAATTGGGAAGCGTGGGTAGCCAGCAGGTCAAAGTCTATCCGGTCATTTCCTGGAATGACAGAGGAATGGATGACGGTAAACAAAAACTTGGTTTGGTTGACATGTTCCGTGATGGAGTTGATGAAATACATGGCTGCCACGTCCATTTCAGCACCCCTATTGTCGTCAAAACCCGGACAGTCATAGAAAGACACGTTGGTTTCCGGGTTGACGACGTATTCTGGAACGAGGGTTTTTGAAGCTGTGGTTGGTGGCCCGATTCGATCATTGTCGTCAATTACGACAAGTCTACCACGATGAGTGAGAACGGCGTGGAGGTGACTCAAGTCTCCGTTGAGAGTTTGAGTCACTGTTGTTTTCCCTGAGCCAGTGTTTCCCAATACGAAAATGGCTGTTTTGTTATGTTTTTCTAGAGGGAGTTGGTCCATGCCTTGGCTTAAAATTTCTTGGAGTTTGTCTTCATGGCTGGGAGCGTGGCTTTGGGATAAACTTCTATATCTTGGGTCTGCTCGGCTGGGAGTTGGAGGTGGTAAAATGGTACACCTACTTCGTGCAGATCTGCTTGCTGTAAAATAAATTTGGTTTTTATTTAGCTGCAAATAAAATAGAATCTTTATTGAATTATTAAAAATGGGGAATACTTACTTATTACACATTCGTGATGTGAAATAAATCCCAGTAGTAAAACTACAATTAAATGTTTAAAGCGTTTCATTTTAATTTAGATTAAGAGTTGATTGTTCACTTCAAAACATTTGTCACAAAACTGTGCCCATTTTACATTTTACAAGTGTTTTTATTCAATGTTGCTTCCTACTTGTGTAAGAAGATATTGTCAATAATATAAATCAGTCGGGAATCATGTTACGACGAAGTAGTTCCAGACATACTTGAACCATTCCAAGTAAAGAGATTTCTCAAAAAGTTGACGTGTGTCACTTATTCCCATAAAATATAGTATCTATCTATTCATAAGTTCGTATAATATGCATGCACTCAACTCGTTTTGAAGCTAAAAATAATTTATTTGGAATACACCAAATGTTGATTCATGACGAAAACTCCACATTAACCAAGTAACATTATGAGCATGAAAAATACACTTACTTTTTACTAATGACGCTGACTTTTATTACTTTGTAAAACATGATTATGATAATATTGGTCTTGACTGAGAAATGGACAAATTGATTGAAATTATATACTTCTTGAACATTCATTCATTCCTCGAAATTAGAGTGAGTTTACTTTGCAAGCTAAAACTTCGTAATATTATTATGTGCTTTCAATCTCAGTTTATGCGTGGAAGGACGTTATGATGCATCTTGTGTTGAATGTTGAGGTCAAATCAGCACAGTAAAGATCTTTCACATTTCTTAGCACTCATCTGTCTAACATTCAGTTACGGGATTATCTGAATCATAAGCACATTTATTGAGTTGTTTTTAGTAGAACATAATAAGTAGTACGATGATTTATAGCTTGCAATATGTATTGTGATATTCTAATCTTTTCCATTCCAAATACGGGGCATTATGAACAATAATTAGAAGATAGCTAAGTCGAATACTGTGTTTATAAGTAAGTTTCCAAAGTAATATAATTTATTCATTTCCAATTATAAAAGTTATAAATACATATTTGAATGTACACACGTGAACAAGATTGTGTGGAAACATCATTTGTCAAACTTGTTTTGGTCAAGCAATTCAACTGCTAGTTTTTGACACGACTCTGCCAAATATTCAGCATCACTCTGGCTGAGGTTGCATTGATCCCCTCCAATAATATAGCGGAGTTGTCCATTGTAGCTGAAGGAGATTGAGGAGACAGCTAGAAAAATATTACGGTAATACTTAAGATTCCTCAAATTAACGTCATAATACATAATTACTCATATTATGTATATAATTGAATCCTACCACAACCCCTTGCTGGACTTCCCATTGAAAACCAATCTTTCACCTCCACCCCACAAATATCAATAGGGTGTCCAGGTCCCGGAAAATTCGACACGAGACAAGTACTTCTCACTAAATTGTACGTCCTTGGAATGAGTATCACTGGCAACATTCCCAGTAAATTGGCAATAACCCCGGAACCTTGAGGAATGATGCTGTGTCTCAAACGTTCATATTCCCGACTCACATTTCGAACCGTGTTCCACACATCTTCTTTGTCAACATAGACTGGCAGCTTGACACTGCTCCAGTGATTATAAAGTCCACCACCATCAGGATAATTTGGAAGGGGCCAAGGAAGGACTACGTGAATTTTGGTCAAATTTCCCTTCCCATTTTTTCTCATCATTCCTCGAACTGTTGCTTGAGCCGCTAAAGTAATTACGATACTTGCAAAGTTGACTTTTTCTCCTGGGCGAGAGCTAATGGCTTTTAAGTCTCTCATTGAAACTTTCGCATTTTGACTGGATAATGCAGCAACTGGATTCTTCACTACGTTAACAAACCATTCATTATTATCTCCAGCAAATAAGAGGGCATTCACAGCTTCAAATGGTGCCCCAAGCAGCAACCGTAATGGAGGAAGAAAAGTTGATTGAAATAATCCAGGTTTGCTTGATACACGTGCTGGAAATTTTTGCCAAGACTTAACGCCAATTCTCTCAAAAATTCTGAGAAGTGAAAACCCGTCACATAAGCAATGTTGAAATCGGAAAATTATCACGGATTTTATGGAGACGTCATTGTCATGCTTAAATTTTGGAATGAGAAGGATTTCCCATGGGCTTCTTTTTGCATCAAAGGGTCGCTTAACAATGTCACAAATTAATTCCATAAACCCCTCCTGGTTTACGATGGCATCTGGACAAGAGTCATTGAGATATCTGATATGATCAGATAAGTTGAAAGAGGATTCAACATTGTACCAAAAATGGTAGCCAAATCTTTTCACTATTTTTTGCCTCAGTCTTTCATACACGAGATTTCCATGTCTGTCTCTGAGCTGAATGATCTTTTCGTTAAAAGTATGCGAAAATAGGTTTATATCCAGTGAAGCATCCAAATAGCA
The DNA here is from genome assembly GCA_001718145.1 of Orchesella cincta. Taxonomy (NCBI): domain Eukaryota; kingdom Metazoa; phylum Arthropoda; class Collembola; order Entomobryomorpha; family Orchesellidae; genus Orchesella; species Orchesella cincta. Next base: position 62,184 of record LJIJ01000577.1, read on the forward strand.
CACAGGAAGGAGCACAGCCGTTGGTTGGGAATAAGGAGAATGGCCACCCAAATTGGCATCTAACCCTTTCAGAGTTTCTCCAAATTGAGGATCCAAAATTTGTGCTAGTCGCTCAGCTACACACCGGTAGAAATATATTGGAACAAAAACCAGGATAATTAAAGGATACCCGATGAAAAATGTAATTAGACCAAGCGTCACCACGACCACTTGTTTATGAATCTCACTAGGTTTTTCCATTTTGCACAAACAATGATTACTGGCAAGTCAACAAATAAACATTTTTTAAGATAATGCAAAAAACGATTATAACGATTTAGCTTATAGCATTAAGTAACTTTTACTTTTTCACACAATGAACACGCAATTAATCTCTTTGTCATGTTCATGACTAAATTGCATGAGAATTGAAAAATTTGTGCTCATTCGTGAAACTGAAATATTGGCGTTAAATTAATCGCTTTGAAAATTTAACAATTTTTACGACAATAAAATTATAAAGCGAGGACATTTTTTATGAAAAACTGATTTGTCGAAACAATGTAATTTATTTTTTGCAATTATAACATGGACATGAATACAAATGATATATACGTTGCATAACAATTTAACATATCATTTTGCTACATTATTTTCATGTGCCAACAAATCCTTTGCAAGTTTCTGACATGACTCTGCCAAATAATCCGCATCATTTTGACTGAGGTTGCATTGATCTCCTCCAATTATGTATCGGAGCTGTCCATTATAACTGAAGGAAATTGAAGCAACAGCTAAAAAATAATTTTTAAAAAATTCTCAACTTCATCATATTATACTTATTTTTCATTTGTATGTCAACGTAATTTAAACTTACCACATCCCTTTGCAGGGCTTCCCATAACGAACCAGTCCTTTACTTCCGACCCACAAATATCAATGGGATGTCCGGGTCCTGGAAAATTTGAAAGGAGGCAAGTACTCCTCACCATACTCTCCGCTCTTGGAATGAGTCCAACTGGCAGAGCACCGAGCAAATTGGCAAGAACACCGGAGGCTTGCGGAATGACGCTGAACCTTAGCCGTTCATACTCACGACTTGTATTTCGAACGGTGTTTCCCATATCTTCAGTATCCACATAGACGGGCATTTTTACACTGCTCCAGTGGTTACAGAGTCCTCCACCCTTAGGATAATTTGGAAGTGGCCAAGGTAAAACGATGTGAATTTTATTCAGATTTCCATTAGCTTTTTTTCTTTTCATTGAACGAATAGTTGCTTGAGCCACTAAAGCAATTACAACGCTGGCCAGACTGACTTTTTGACCAGGTATGGAGGTAATGGCTTTTAAATCTTTCATTGAAACCTCCACGTTTTGACTGGATAATGTTCCAACTGGTTTCTCAACAGCCTTGGACATCCATTCATTATCATCGTCGGCAAAAAGGATTATTTTTACTGCTTGGTATGGTGCCTCAAGCAAAAGCCGCAATGGGGGTAAAACATAGGATTGAAGTAGTCCGGGTTTCTTTAAGGGTCGAGCTTGGAATGTTTGCCAGGGGTTGACCCCAATTCTTTCAAAAATTTTGAGAAGTGAAAACCCGTCACATAAGCAATGATGAAATCTCAAAATGATCACGGATTTTATTGAGGCGTCCTTATCATGCTTGAAATTTGGAATGAGGAGAATTTCCCATGGGCTCCTTTCGGGGTCAAAAGGACGCTTGACAATGTCACAAGTTAGTTCCATAAAACCCTCCTGTTTTACCACGTCATCTGGACAAGATTCATTGAGATATCTGATATGATCAGACAATTTGAAAGAGGAGGACTCAACATTGTACCAAAAATTGTAGCCGAATTTCCTCACAATTTTTTGTCTCAGACGCTCGTAAACGAGATTTCCATGTCTGTCTCTCAGCTGAATGATCTTCTCATTGAAAACGTGGAGCAATTCCTTTCTTTCCAATGGTGAGTCTAAATAGCAAACAGGAAGGAGAACAGCGGTTGGTTTGGAATAAGGCGTATGTGCACCCAAATTGGCGTCCAGACCTTTTAAGGTTTTCCCAAATCTTGGGTCCCAACTCTGTGCCAGTCGCTCAACTGCATAGCGATAAGCAAATATTGGAAGAAACACTAAGATTATTGACGGATATCCAATAAAAATTATAATTACGCTGAGCGTCACCAGCACCACTTGAGTAGAAATGTCACCAAGCTGAGCCATTTTGCACAAACATAGCACTTGTGAGCTAACACGCATTTACAAAAAAAATATTGAATTCTGTATAAACCGACAATGCGGAAATCTTTTTCACACAATGAGCACGCAATAAAATCCTTTATGTGGGAATTCCGAGATTTAATCTGGTTATTTAAATATTGGGTGGAAGGAGTCGAGTAATTGCACAATTCATTTTCAGTTTTGTATTCACGTATTCAAATCAAGGTCGTTTATTAAAAAATATGCATGAGATATGCTCTAGACGCCAAACGATACATGCAATACATAATTGAGCAAAGAAGAGTTGATCATTGTTATTTAAAAAATAGATAAACGAAATAAATTAGAATCATTCAACAGATTTTGAAAATCGATTTTCCAAGATAATTATATAATACTTTATAAAGGCTTCAAATATCTGGCGTGAACAATTATGTTTGTTCAAACGTAAACGCATGTTTATTAGCTGACTGCTCTTTACTTTGCTTTCATAATATGAGAAACTCACAATAATATTATATTAGTGAATTGAGAGAACCTCTGTTGTAAAGTAGAAAAGTAGAAGTTAAAATAAAGTGGAGGGTGATGCATGTCTGAATTTTTCAACAGGATTTAAGATTAATTGAGTCAAGGATAAAGAAACGAGACGAGATAAAATTTCGTGCAAGGGTGAACTCTTCGGGAAGCCCATAACTGATAAAGAAATGGTATTTGAGTTTAACTAGCATGCAAATGGGGGTAAATATCAAATTAAAAATGATTGTCAAGGTTTTCCTTTCTGATTGTAACACGCGACCCACGTGCGTATTTGCTCTAAAACGTGTGTGTACACCATTATAAAACCATTTACCAATCCTCCAATAATGAAATGATTAGTTTTCGACATTGATGTCACATATTATTTCAGCGGGCTCTATAACCTTCCGCTTTATTCAACATTGTGGTTTTACAGTAAATTTTTCATTCATTCTATTTTTTAAACCTCTCACATCACCCAATTTAATTTTTATTCTTTTTACACCAAACCCTTAGTCCAATGATTTTATCCACGTCCTTCTTCATCCCAGTCCTTCTCTTTTTCCTGTTGTTCCTTTTCATCCGAAAGGTTCGAAAACATTCTCATAAACAACCCGTGATCCCATCGTGCATTCCAATTATCCCAACCCTTCCCGTAATCGGATCAGTTCACCACTTTCTAAAAGACCGTGACCTACTTCAATTCACCCGAAAATGGGCTTCAAAATTAGGTCCAATATTTGGCATAAGCTTATTCGGCACCCCCGTCGTTGTTCTAAATGATCCTGTCTACCTCCAAAAACTGTTGGGATCTAGTGAGCCAGGCCATCTAACTCGACCCACAACGCATACCAACGCAGTTGTTCCTAAAAACTTTCATTTTGGAGTCCTTCCAGGAGACGGGGAATTGTGGAAGCATCAACGCTCAATAGTGCTCAAAGCATTTAGCTATGAATCCCTCAAAAGCTACATTCCCATCATGAACTTGCATGCAGAGCGTTTAGTTCAAGACTTGGGGGTTCAGGCTAGCAATCCGGGAAGTGGGCCTATAACAAATCTTCAAGATAAATTTTATATGCTTGCACTCAGAGTCATAACGCATATCCTCATTGGAAAGGATCTTTGTGTGGAAGAAGAAGGCTACCAGTTTGTCAAGGATTTTCATCATATTGAAGAAACAATGGCGAGATTTATTTCCTCTCCGTGGTTAGCCGTTCCTCCATTTAGTTGGTGGTTCTCCAAAGAAAGAGAGGAGGTGGGGAGGAGAATTAATAATTGCAAAAAGATCATGCAAAAGATGTTGGATGAATATAGAAACGATGGGTTCGTTTCCAATCAGTTTCGGAGTGTGATGAACGTCCTGCTCGAACAAGGGATGGAAAATGATGAGCAAATTATGTCAGAATGTTTTTGGTTGACATTAGCAGGAAATAATACTGTTGGATTAAGTTTGCTCTACATCCTTTTCAATTTGGCACAAAATTCTGAGCATCAAAGAATATGCAGGGAGGAAGCAGATGAATTGTTCAATGAGATGGAGAGCAAAGGAGGGAAAATGGAGATGGACGGTATTCTCAAACTTAGCCATATGGACAGATGTATCAAGGAGAGCTTAAGGAGGGTTACGGTTGTACCGGGCTCGATAAGACAGCTAAGCAGTCCATTAAAACTTGGTGAGAAACGAAGAGAAATTTTAATTACTATTTTAACATATTATCACTTTTTGAATGTGTATTTATGATGATGGCGTTTTAGATGAAAATATGGTGCTTAGTGAAGGAACAATAGTGCTCGCATTCCATGAATTGGTTCACAATAACCCAGGAGTTTTTCCAAATCCCAAGAAGTTTGATCCCGACCGGTTTCTCCCGGAAAATATAAAAGAAAGGAACCACTACGCTTTCACCCCGTTTTCAGCAGGACGGAGAGACTGTCTTGGGAATAAGTTGGCAATGATTGAATTGAAAGTGGTCGTGGCATGGATTCTTCGGAATTTTGAGGTGGCAACAATAGATAACTATGACACTGTTAAGTTTAAATATTATATTATGCAAGGGCCGACGAAACCAATTAGATTTCACTTGAAAGAGCGAAATGACAATAAAAATAAATAAATACTCAAATAAAATATTGTTATGAATGTATTTGTAATTACGAGATATACGAGTTTCACAGAACTTTAAATTTTATTTGAAGTAATATGTATTTGTACATTTATAATATTTTAATATGTAATGCAAAATATGTACGGGAAGGTCATATATCTAAAAAAATTGAAGTCCATCGAATATTTAGGGGTTGACGAGAAGGACAGCATTCGTAAGATTATTAGCAAGCTGTATAAAGTACTCTGTAAAAGTACTATGCTTAATAACAAAAAATCCACCACAGGAAATAATAATTGTGCGTTGCGCTGTCCACTTAATATACTGAAAATAACCGCCGTGCTTAAAACTAGTGTTGTAATACCGATTCTTTTTCGTTGTCAAGAAATTCAAACTTTCATTGCCGATCGAAGCTGCAGCGGGTATCAAAATCAACTCCAAAATGATGAGATATACAGACAGAACAATTGCTATGAATGATACGAAATTTGGAACGATCCCCCAGCATTTTATTGCTAACCAAAGTGCCAAAACAGTTACTACCTGACTGCCAAACACTAGCCCGAATGCAATTAGACTTAGCTGTTCAAATGCGGCTCGAAATATTAGCCTTAACCGATTATAAGACACAAATGATTGTTCACAAATTGCTATGCTGCTCACACTATCAGCAATTTGGTTCATTTGTTGAAGAAGTGAAAGCGAAAAGTGGGCAAAGAACATAATTATAAAGGCTGCATGCAGAGCAAACCTTAAAAATTCAACGACGCAAGCAAATCCTAATACGAATCGAATAAATGGGACAACTATTATGATTTTAAGGGAGCGGTTGTAAGGATGCGGTAGTAAGTAGTTTTCGAAAATATAATAGAATGGGTCGATCTTGGTATAGATAGCTACAATGACTAAAACGGGCCCAATTGTCGATGCAGTGATAGCCATAGCATTTAGTAAATACCCCAAACGGTCATCAGGAATGGTTGTGCTTGTGGTTTTAGACTTCCTATAGTCTTCTTCTTGGTAGCTTGTAAAACGTCGTTTTTATTAAAAACATTTAGTTTTAAGGTGCTTTTGATGAATGGATAAAATTTTTGTTTATTTATATAAGTTTTTCATACCAATTAGTTCCATCCAACACAAGGCATTAAAAACTTCGATCAGCTCACCATATTTCATTATGAAAAGCGTGGCAATAATTTCTGCCCCCGCTGCAATTCCGAGTCCAACAAAAATAATGAAATTGTGAAGTTCAAGGTTGCTATGTGTGGAAAACAAATATGAACAGCAAAGGACAAAACATGAGCCAAATCCAGCAACTCCTGTAATTAACGTGATGGAAAGTATCCATGGGAACAGTTTATAACTAAATGGTTTAATTCCTATGATGATTCGATCGTTGTCAGTAACCTTAACAAAAAGTCCGTACTGGTAAAGATAGAAATACGCCCAGTGATTTAGAACATAGACTGCTTGCTTAATCAACGGAGTTAAAATTGTCTTTGCCATGATTCAATAAGCAATGCTTGTACGGAGAATGTCAAAATTCGAATAGTCCACCAAATCTTGGAATTATATGGAACAACAAAATTGCTTCGAAGTTTTATTTGGTATTTAAATTTAATTTTTAAAAACACGGAATTAAACAAAGAAACAAACATGGATATTAAATTAACTTAATGGGTACCCGAAGAGAATTTTCTATAATTCAAACATGAAATGTTTAGTAGTAGGTAGTTATCAAAGTAGAACTAACGTTTACCAAAAAACAAAAATAATTAACAATTCATTTGTTTTTTAATACCTACAAGCATTTGTACTTGTAAACATATAAATAATAAAAATTTATATTCCACCTATGAAATAAGCATTCATACAGATTATAGCTGTAATTGATCATTGTCCATACTGGTGGATGTTGTCTCGAAAGCCATGAATTTACTGAATTCTAGTTATAAATTTTGTTTCTGTCGAGTTGTGAATTTTAGATTGGTTTTCTATGCAAAGCTGAGTATAATCGCCGATATCGAGACTAGAGCTTAAATAAAACGTTTACTTCAGAGGTTTTTTGTATTTAAACTGCTTTATGTTTTAAAGATAAATCGTTAATGAGTTTTTTGTAGTCAGTCATAATTAAAAGGATGACGATTTTGTGTATATTATACAAAGCATTTTAAAATTGTGTGTTCATCTACCAACCAGTTGTACGAAGTTCTACGAACAGTGTTTTAACAGCTTTTACAATTTTTCCATAGATTGTTTCATTTACGTACCATGTAGCGTACAATTAACAAACAAAATTCGATTGGAAAGTCAGGCCTGGCATTCATTGTAAGTCTATGGTAAAAGCAACCCATTTTGAACTGAATTTTTTCCAAAAACGATATAATTTAGGTACTTTATTAAATCTGACGATATTTACACAAGCAAAATCATGGTTGCCAAATTTTGAATCATAAAATTAAGGTACAACAATATTGCTTTTATATTTAATGTAAAAAAACGACCCAAACTTTGTACGGATAGGTACATGTGCTCTTAATACTCTTTTCCAGTATAAACTTAGCATAACCGTTTTACTACGCGTCCAGGTCCATACATGCTGATCTGATAACAAATGTACTCTAACTGAAAAACATGTCAGGAAAAAAACACCAACTCCCATCAACGTTGATAAAACGATGATAAATATCCACATTAAAAAGGGTAATTTGTTACTAGCCCTTACACACAAATACAATAATCCTACCACACATACTTGGCAGAAGGAATGAAAGGTCAAGTAAAAGTAGTTAAAAAATGGAGAGAAAATTATATGACAAATTCTAAGGTGGCAGTATTCAGTGTGAAATTGCTTGACTCTTTCCAATCCCCCTATCAATGTGATGGAATTGTTGTAAAAGGAAATTCGGCATGCTTCAGTCAAGTAGAAAAAGTTAAATCGTCGGCATAAGTTAAATAGTACCAATTGAAAAGGAAGTATTAATCGAAAAATGATTAGCAAAATTATGAAAACTAATTTAGCCAACAAGCTCTCATTTTCCATGTCATTTGGAAACCATTTGTTAAGAATAAAATAACCTGGATCTAGTTTGGAATACAAGGCAGGAAAAATGAACAACGGAACGGTAACAATGTGACAAATGTTAATGAATGCCGTAAATAGGTTTATGTGACAATCGCGAGATTTATATTTTGCATCCAAAGCGGCTTTTTAGACTACCAGTGGGTATTCTGAAACAAGAAAGTTATTTAGCTAAAAACTTTAAATCAGAACTTTCTCATCTGATATTTAACGGGTTTTCACTTACTTTTCTTGATGTTTAGCATAAAGTTCCGTAGCGAATTGTGACCGGTCACAAGATCGTGGTCAAAATATTCTAGTATAACGAGCCAGAGAAGTTGCATGAGTGAGCTGGCTGCGCACAAAATAATGACTACAAGCTTCACCAGTGACATGCCCGGAAAGTACCAGCATGGTCCTCGATGAAAGTACTCCCATAATGGTATATATGCGCAGGAAACAAATCCAAAAAGGAAAGTACCTATAAATTCTGATATATAACCATAGACACAGCTTTTTCTACTGTTGAGTTTCAAGTTGCCCCCTTCACTAAACTCGACTCTGACTGGATAAAATCGTGCGTAATGCTTTCGACTAAACTCAACGGCTTCAGATATGTTTGGGAGAAGGAAGAAACACTCCAGCCATTTTAAATGTTTGCTGGAGCTGATAACCACCCTGATTTTTTCCCAAGCAGTCATGTTTAGAAAACTTTGAGAAAAATTACTTGACTGAAGAAATTCTAAACCTTTTAGCTATCTGGTTTGGTCTGAAATGCTTTATGGTCCTACTTAAGAAGACATTTACTCAAAGTAATTAATTAACCAATCATTGGGAACCAATTGCTAAAATTGCACTGCTAAAAATTTATGACGTTTTCCTTCAATTCGTTAAACGTTTATAGAGAAAAATCAAACTGATGATACGAAAATAATAGCAGTAGGAGCAATTTATACATTAGTAATTCTTAGAAAATTACTACGGCGCATATTATGTCAGTGATCATGGTAAATTGCATAGCGAAATCGAATACAAATGATTTCCTACTGTCCATGATTATTTGCCGTTTCTGGTCAAATCATCAACTTTCAACGTATGAAATCCACTGCTTTTGATTTCAATAATATTGGTCAGCAAATATTTACAGTGATCATCAGGTTCTACTTTGTGCATTGATTATCGCACTACAACGCAAAAAACTTTTGATAAGCCATAAAGAATAGATGACAGTTTAAAGACTCAATATGTGAGCTATTGCGAAAGGCCTTCCTAGCTAATTTGCCAGCTAATTATGGCTCCTAACGAAAAACTCTGTTAAACGAAAAATGATGCTTTTGTTGTTTATCCGGTTTGAAAACTTGTTTACTTTAATTTTTATAAATCGTTCCTTCAGTAAAGAGGGCAATTTTATCAGTAGCAGTCTTCAAAATTCCTTCCCCCCTGTTAATTTTATTACAAAACAGGAGAAAGTGGTACATTCTGATGAGACAGATGTTAAAAAGCTTTAAAGTTAGCCACGTGGTCGGTGTAATTAAATATTTAGGCAAATTTCAGTGAGGGTTCTCTGTTGTCCCGTCAGGTTCAATAAAACCAACAACGCTATACAGCAAATCTTATGCAAGACTGTATTGATCCTAGTTCGAATCAAATATATTTGACGGTTTATTAATTATACATATTAATTCTATTAATACATGTACCTAGACAAAAAATCAGCACTTACACTAACCATGAGTGGACCAATGTAATTTAATAAGATTTTACTTGATAGTACAAACATCATAGTCACATTATTCAAACCTTGTGAAGTTGATTCTGTTTTCAACTAGGATAACATTAGGATATTTTGCAACAATAATTTATGTAAATGCATATAACTTTATGCAGTCCAAATTTCTATTGATTAATGACCCCATTATCTATCGCAATGAACTTGTTTTGTGTCTGAACTTAACCTGGAAAATCCAGTCTTTTGATATGTGAAATCCATTTCGTGCAACAATTTCATTTCTCTAGGATTTGTTGCAACTTATTTATCTTAACGAATTTCCCATGAACAACTTATCGTATTAAAAATACAAAGCTTCACGAAGCAACAAAATGCAATTATTTTGCATTCGTGCAACGAAGTTAATGATTACAATTCGGGAACTCTCAAGGGCTTTAATCCCATCACAACACAACACTCTGCAATTCAACGCTCACGCACAGGTATGCAAAAAACTGAATCTATAACAAACGAACCAAACAAGTATTTTTCTCATCTTTATAATGGGAATCAGTCGGTGCATTCTGCACGCCTACTATCAAATTGAATTCCCGTTCTTAGCTGCAGTTCGGGTTTGAACTCAGCTTTGATATTGTTATTTTGTGTTTTGCTCGTAAAAACTCAAACGGAGTGCTTTAAACTATACTCGTTTTTTGTATAAAAAATTATGATGGGTGGCGAAGTGGTGACATTTTTCTTGGCAGTGTCATTTATTCTCATCTTTTTAAAAGTAAAATGTACGCCCAAGAAACAGAATTTCAGGTCGTTCGGCACCAGTAATCTCAAAGGTTGGGACAATCTGCCGAAAGTTTCAGTTTTAAAATTTATATGGGCACTAAGGGATCTTAGAAGTAAGACAAGGAAATATTTACCGAAAAATTCAAACCAATTATAATGTTTTACACCAGATGTAAATAACAAAAATGTGATCAATAAAAATTCTTAACTTATAGCTGCGATGGATAAAGTTTCAAGATTCTTTTCGAATAACGGGAAACCCTTTATAATATCTGTTTTAAAGGAACAGCTTGTAATTTTGAACAACCCGTCTGCTGGACAGGTAAGCTGTTCATACCCCACATTTATCTCTTAAATACGATAAATTTGAGGAATAAAATTGTTACATTTTTCAAAAAGCAATTGCTGACTTCCAAAGACTTGGAACATGGGACAAAATCGCCGGTATTTTACTCAACACTCCATGACATGCTTGGAAAAGGAGTTTTGACTTCAAAAGGAGAGTACTGGCAAATGCAAAGAAGACTGTTGTCCAAAGGATTTACTTATTCTGCTCTAAAACGTTATACAAAAATATACAACAAATGTACCAAACGACTAGTCACAAATCTTGGAACTTTGTTTGCCAAAACGTTTGAATACCAGCAAATAAACTCACTGATTCACGTTTGCAGTATTCAAATTATAACCGAAACGGTCATGGGACTGGACACTTTTAAGGACACAAAAGAAGCTGAACTCATAGCCGACAGTTTTAATAGGTACGGTAGAAAATGACCAAAATTAAAATTCTTTTACCTAAAAATTTGCATTTTATTTGCATCATTGCAGTTTAAAAAACATTGCTTTAACAAGGGTCCGTTTGGCCTGGCTCCTTATGTGGGATCCTATCTGGAAGCTACACCCGCTTTCACGAGAACATGACAAAAATTTGAAGGATGTTGATGCAGTTATTAAAACTGTAAGCTTGATAAATCGACATTTAAATTATAAAACTGGCAGGAATAATTTTGGGCAATTTTTCATAGTTGATTGCTAGACAAAGAGAATTCCGTGATGAGAATGTGGAAAAAAGTAGAAAATTGGATTCGAAGCAGTTAGATGATGATGATTTGAGAAATGAAGACGATATTCCATTTGACAACATGTTGGAACTCATGTACAAATCTGGGCTCAATGAAACACAGATAATGAGTGAAGTCAAGACACTGATTTGGGCGGTAATTTAAAAGTACTATATTGAATATATGTATGAGTTTCTCTATCAATTCATCAATGTTTTTTATTTCCAAAGGGGTATGAAACTACGAGTGCAGCCATGCATTATCTACTTTTCATGCTGGCATTGAATAAAAATCATCAAGTAATATAATTATTATGTTCCGTTTTTGTAATAATTTAAATAAGATTTAATAATTGTTTCTCATTGTTTTAGGAAGCATGCAGAAACGAGATAGATAAAATTTTCGACGAGCCCAATGTCAGCCCGAATGGTGAACTGACTATGGAGGGGTTGTCAGAAATGAAGCATCTGGAGCACTGCTTTTTGGAAACTCTTCGCATGTTTCCAGTCGTTGTGTCTCTTACGAGATTCTTGGAATCTCCATTGAAAATTGGTAATCACAAAAACATAAATTGTTTGCAGATACATGTAAACAAATTTTAAAAACGTTCCTCCTTTTTGTGCAGATGACAGTTTGACCATTCCAGCTGGCGTCAATGCACTCTTACCATTGGGTAGTTATCATAAAATGCCGGAATATTTCCCTAGCCCAGAAAAATTTGAGCCAGACAGGTTCCTAGCGGAGAATAGTGCAAAACGGCAAGCTTTAACTTTCATGCCATTTTCTGCTGGTCCCAGAAGTTGCATTGGTAAGTTTAACTGAAATTTTGTTTGTTAAAACGTCTATGGTTGCATAATTTTGGAAGAACCAAATCACCGTGTTATAATATTTTATAAATATAGGCTTAAAATTTGCCATCATGGAAGCGAAAACCGTTGTTGCTCACATTCTGAGGGAGTTTGAAGTGCACACAAGTGACAAATTAGAAGATATTGCTATCATACCTGCTATGGTGTCATGTCCGGAGAGGGATTATTATTTTTATTTGAAAAGACGTAATTACCATCCTGAAAATATGGATGACGAAATAAGCATAAATTGATTGAAGTATAAATACTCAAAATAAATTAATATTTATCAATAATTTTCTGTGAAATTTAAACAACGGAGACAGAAATAAAATTGGAATTAAGGTCAATTTTATTATAACATTGAAGTGTCATAAATATATCCAATATTACGCATAAAAATACATGTACTTATAGGATGACGATATTCAAAGGGAAGTGGTTTGGTTTACCGCAGAAAAATAAATTTTCCATTTCTCATGTATGACTAATGCCATGTAATCACATTTATTTATGTATTTTCATACAACATTTATTGTACACATTAATTTTTTCACAGATTATTACAATTAAACAATAAAAAAGCATTATTTTCAAAACTCGTGTATATGTCCAAAAATGCAACTGCATTGCGTTGTATTGAATTCGTGATTCGTTGTCGTCAAAACTGATCCTCAAACTCAATTGAATCCTTTTTCGAGTTAAACGTCTCCGCAGTAATCATTGCACCTTTCACAGCAGCTCCATACACCAAAACGTTTTCAGGGTCAATCATGACATAATTCACATTTTCATTCTTGAAATAATTTTTTACAATTTCTTGAACTTTGGGTATTTTGCTACAACCCCCAGCAAACAAAACATGACTAATATGACTTTTCCAGCCATTGATGTTACTCAATCGAGCCCTGATTTCTCCCTCAAGCCAGTCAAACTGCTCACTATTTCTGGCTTCAAACATATCTCGGGAAACACTAACATAGAGATCTTTTCCGTTGTAAAAGTCAGGAATAAACACATCTGTCATGTTTTCCGTTGACAGAGAAACTATCGCTTGCTCACTGCTTTCAAACATTCTGCGCATTCGAATATTTTTGAGAGGCGAATCTTCATTAAATTTATGAAGATCACGAACTTCCAACGTTTTTAAAAACTCGTTAATGCAATACATGGCTAGGTTATTGTGCAATCGGTAGCCTCTATTTCTCCATACAGATTGACCGAGTATGTTTAGTCCTTCCAGAACGCTAATACGCCAATACCTGGCACCCAACTGGATAAAGAGTAATTTTTTCACAGGAATGCCTGGATTCCTGAAATGTTGGAATGTAATTTCCGCCAGTGCGTTTTCTTCAAAGAATCCTATTGTCTTGAAACCTGACATATTTCCTGCTTGTACAATCAAATTTCTTTTAGATTCGTGAAAAGCAATAACACATTTGTTAACTGGTGCACCAAGAAACCTCTCCACATTTTCACGCACTTTGCTAAATAATTTTGATACTATTTCCATCGTAGTGTAACTATAATCTTTATCTTCTGAATCTATATGATTTCCATCTTGGGACGGGGTGAAAGTCAATGTGAACTCGGTTAAGAGTTCTCGTGGGTAATCTGCCAGTGGAAAATCCTGGATTATTCCCTTCACGTCATAAAATATCGGATGAGAGTCAGGAGAGGATTTTAAAATCTCCTCAGCACTTTGGCCAACAACCTCTTTTGAGCCATCAAAACCAACGTAACTGGACATCTTAAAATCATATATTTTTCCAGAGTCATCAAAATGCGGAATGCTCTGAATTCTTCCATCTAGATAGATTGCAGCACGGATGTACTTTGATCCAAAATCGATTCCAACGACGACGTTTTTCGCAAATGTTGAATAAAAAATCTTATCCAAATAAAGTTTTGCATTTGGGGATAATCTGGGTGTCATAATTTTTGCTCGGATGCATGTCGAAGTGGCAGATAACGATGCTTTGTGATGATACTCCCAAGAAAGTTCTGCCGGCAATAACTGTAACTCATTTTCTTGTGAAATGATTTCAGCCAAGTCTTTACTATAAAACTGTCGCACTTTTTTATTCGTAGCTTCAATAATCGAACGAAGGGTGGGACTTGTCATGGATAATTCCATGTCTTTGGTTTCTACCGGAGGATGCATCATTCTATGTAAGTAAATCAAGGCACAACTTACAACTAAAATGGTAACAAATATAATTGCGGCAATTCCGCAAGCTCTTTTGCGATTCAGTGAGAATTTTTTAATAGTTACACTTTTCACCGGTTTTTGATTAAATGACACAATTTTATCATACATCTTTTCATTAAGTCGTGTTTTAAACTTGTCTCGCATTGTTTTTGTGATTAAATTTTCACTGGGATCCGCTGTGAGACTTTTATCAAATTGATCAATAACTTTCTCCGATATCCTTAAAAGAGCTGGAGTTAGGTCACGGCCTTCATTACATGTCCATGTTTCACTTATAGTGTTCCACATTTCGGATTTAAAAACTTGTAAACACGTATGATACTCTTTATTACATCTTTTCTTGAATATCTTCTTTGCTGCGATGGTTTCCAAGAAAACATGGTGATACGCTACGAACAATTGTTGATCTAATTATGCAACAGCAAAATCTTCTTTTTGTGGTTTTCCAGATTTCTTTATGTCCTTGAGCAACTGATTTATAGCTGTTTCCTTAAGACGTCGGTGAATGGATTCTAACTGAAATTCTGATGATATGCTTTTAGCTTCTAAACTCAAATGTCGAAGATGTATTTCAACCTGTTTTGTCACAAAGTTTCCAAATTGAAATTCCTCAACTCCTTTATGCTCCATTGGGGAAAAGTGATGGTTTTCAAACTGTGAGGTAATGAAATTTCCCCACTGATTTTCCTCGTCATCAGCTTGTTCCAGTACCGAGATTCCTAGTTGTTTAGTATTCGTTATAAAGCTTGTAGTCTGCTCCATTTTTGAATACTCAACCTTAGTTGCAAAAAACACATATGGAAGAACTGGAAAACGTACTCACAGCAACGATTTTACTTTCCCATTTGCTTACGTTGTTAGGTTAGTTACGTGCTACTGAAACCGCAATTGGACCAGAACTCTGTACTCCGGAAAGTTGCGGTTTCAGCATCACAAGGTCCACCAATTTTTAAATTTATGTCTGTAGTTGCCGCAGCATCAATTCTATTTTGCTATAGCTAACAATTAACAAAAAGGTTAAACTATATTTTTCAAGCAAAGTTCATTACTGCAGTCATGCTTGTATGACAAATATTTATGAATGCAGTTTGAAATGTCAGAGAAGCTGAAAATAATTTGTGATGTATATAATTATAAATACAACACGGGTAGTGCTTAAAACATATTTGTGTTATTTATTCATAATTTATTATAATTAGACGAAGTAATGAAAATGTAGGTCTGAAACTTTAATAATGACAGATAATGTGTTCCGCAGAAACTGCATTTTTTTAAAATTCCACAGTAGGGTCGTGAAGAGGAAAATATTTTTTTCGGACTTATAGTATTACACTCAACCGCAGCTTCACAATTTTGGTGGCCTGCTGAAGGTCAATATATTAAACAAGGAAAGTTGATTCCGCAATTTTTTCTGCACATGGCATCGTTTTGTGTGTATAAGACATGGTAATAGATTCTGTAAATGAAAACGGTGTTAATAATGTTGTAACCCAGTCTTCAATTGTTTCTTTACTTTTAATTTGTCAGAACCCAAGCATATTAAAATAGAATATTTAATTATCCAGGTATTAAATTGCAAGCTTTATTGTAACTTTAACAAATTAAATTAACCTTACAACTCCTCTTCAAAGTAAACTTGATTTGTTTTCCTGCTTTTTGATTTGCTTGACAAATTAAACTCTTCTGTCGTTAGTACTGCAGCCCCAAACACCACAACATTTTCGGGGTCAATTGAGACATAATTTACAAGCTCTCCCTTGAAAAAGTCCTGAACAATTTCTCGGACTTTGGGAATGTTACTGCAACCACCGGCTAACAAAACATGGCTGATTTCACTTTTCCAGGCGTTGACAGTACTCGTTTGTTCCGCAATTTGATTCTTCAACCAGTCAAACTCTACCTGATTTACTTGTTCAAACACTGCTCTAGTAATGCTTACGTTAAGATTCCTTCCATTGTAAAAATCAGAAATAAAAATTGTTGTAAAATTTTCCACCAACAAAGATATTATTGCTTTGCCACAACTTTCAAACAAACGCCGTTTCCGAATTTTTTTAAACGGAGAATTCTCATTAAAACCTTTCAGATCAGTGGCTTTCAGTACCCTCACAAACTCGCTGATACAAAACGTAGCCAAATTATTCTGCAGATGGTAGCCCTTATTCACCCACTGTGAATGACTTTTTGCCTCAAATCTTTCCAGTATACCAATTCCCCAGTACCTGGCTCCAAGTCGAATGAATAGTACCTTTTTCACAGTATTTCCAGGCATGTTGAAGTGTTGGACAGACAAGCTTGCTAAAGTTATTTCGTCTTGTGGTTCAACTCTCGTAAAACCTGCCATTTTTCCGGCTTCCTCAATAGCGCTTCTTCGACTTTTATGTAAATCAGGAAGAACAGTTATCACGCATTTTTCTACCGGTGCCCCCAAAAAATTTTCTGCATTTTCCCGAATTTTGGCTAATAATTTTGAAATAATAATGCCTACAGGGTATTTCAGAGTTGGTTCTTGTAAATCTATATAGCTTCCATTCTGAGGAGTAAAAGTCAATGTAAAGTCTGCCTCCAATTCTCGCACATGCACAGGTGCCTCACGAATTATTGCTTTCATGTCAAAAAATATGGGAACGTATTTTGGCGATGATTTCAATTTGCTTTCAGCACTTTGTCCGACTAACCATTCGTCACCTTTGACTCCCACGTAAGATGACATTGCATCGTATATTTTTCCCATTTCATCAAAATGTGGAATATTCTGAATTCTTCCATCAAAGTATACTGCAGCTCGGGTGTATTTAGTTCCAAAATCAATTCCAATTACAGCATGGGCTCCAAATTTCGCTTGAAAAAAATCATCCAAATATATTCTTAAATTTGGCAGTAATCTGGGCTTCACAATTTTTGCACGGAGGCAGGTAGATGATGCAGCAATGGAGGCTTGGCGGTGATTTTCCAAAGTTAGTTCTGGAGGTAGCAACTGTTCCTTGTTTTGCTGTGAAATTATGTCATCAAATTCCTTCAAATAAAATTGTTTCGCCCGTCCATTTGTAGCTTCAGTAATTGAATGAAGGTTCGAACTTGGCATTAATTCAGAATCTTCCTTTTCTGCTGAGGAATTTAACATTTTGTGAAAATAAATCAAGCCCCCACTCACAACCACGATGGTAACGACAATGATTGCTGCAAAGAGACAAGTTTTTCTTGCATTCAAAACTGATTTTTGTATAGTTACACTTTTCACTGGTTTCTGATTGAAGGAAACTATTTTATCATACATTTTCTCATGAAGCCGGAGATTAAAATCTTCTCGAATTGTTTTTCTAATTAAACTATCTTCCTCATTGCTTTCACCAACGTTTTTATCAAATCTATCCAAAATCTTTTCTGAAATTCTCATAAGATCTGGCGTCATGTCTTTGTTCTCATTACAAATCAAATTTTCTCTAATGGCACTCCATCTTTCAGTTTTGAACGTTTTTAAACACCTTTGGTACTCCTTTTTGCATATTGTGTGGTATTCTGTCTTATCAGCAATTACTTCCCAGAGAACTTTATGATACGCCGTAAATAGTTGCTGGGTAAATACAGCTACAAAGAATTTGTCATTTTGATCATTTTCGCCTTCATTCAGTTCTTTTTGAAGTCGTTCCAAAGTAGTACTTTTACAACGCTCGTGGATCGCGGCTAGTTGAAATTCACATGAGATGTTTTTAGCTTCGACACGCAAATCGCTTATATGACTTTCCATTTGGGTTGCAAACACTTTTTCCAGCCAATCTGGATTCCAATTTGGTACTAAGATCTCCATATTTATTGTGGAACTCAACTAAAAATAAGAAATATTACACATTTAATTTTTACAACAAATTTGGGGTTTCTGCAAAAAATTGAAGTGAGAACTGACACATCACTTCATTCACTGGCTCAACTTCATTAGCACTATCAACTCATGTCTGCAGCTGACAAACTAATGCAACCACAGGTTGGCGTACTTCCTCTTGAAGCACTTTCAGTGGTGTGGTTAAAATAAGCGGTTTAGAGAGCAAATAATTATCTATACAACTTTTTCATTGAAAATATTTGCTAAACCTGAAATTCAGAATACAAGGAAATAAATAAATTTAACTTCGGTTGAAAAATTACCATTGACTTTTAATGTATCTCTTTTCCGAACAAATCTTTTTTGGAAACTCCTGTTTATTCATAATAATCATAAATATTTTTGAGTCCAACAGGACCTGACTAACTTGTCTAGACTTTGGTTATTTTTTCCTTACTGGCATCTCAGGTCCAAATAAAACATGCTGCTTTTGTTTTATCATCATAAAATCCGGTAAACGAAAGCACACTCATAACTTCAAAGATTGTGCCATCCCCATCATTTATGTCAGATTTGGAAAATACATTTTAAAATCAAAATAATTTTTAATTTCTTGATATTTTACCTAAGAATTAAATTAGTAGTTTGAATTTAGGTACTTGTTTAGATGAAAAAGTAATTATATTCTATATAAATAGCCATCCACGCTTAAATTAAATGCAGGAAAATAATACGATAATATATACTCGGAAACCCTTTTCTCACATTTGATACGACCCTTTCGATGCCTTCAATATCAGCATCAATATACTTCAACGGAATCATTATAAAAATTGTTCAATTGATTCAACATAAACTTTATTGAGTTGAATTTATATCAATGCTATTTAATTGAATTCATATCAATGTTATTTAATTAAATTCATATCCTTATTATTTAACTAAATTCATGTAAGTGTTAATCAAATAAATCCGTATCAACGTTATTTAATTTAATCCATATCAACGTCATTTAATTTAATCCATATCAACGTCATTTAATTGAATCCATATCAACGTTATTTAATTGAATCCATATAACCGTTATTTAATTGAATCCATATCAACGTTACTCAATAGAATCCATATCAACATTATTTAATTAAAACCATATCAACGTTATTTAATTGAATCCATATTGAATCCATATCAACGTTATTTAATTGAATCCATATCAACGTTATTCAATTGAATCCATATCAACGTTATTTAATTGAATCCATATCAACGTTATTTAATTGAATCCATATCAACGTTATTCGAATCCATATCAACGTTATTTAATTGAATCCATATCAACGTTATTCAATTGAATCCATATCAACGTTATTTAATTGAATCCATATCAACGTTATTTAATTGAATCCAATATCAACGTTATTTAATTGAATCCATATCAACGTCGTTATTTAATTGAATCCATATCAACGTTATTTAATTGAATGTTATTTAATTGAATCCATATCAACGTTATTTAATTGAATCCATATGTTATTTAATTGAATCCATATCAACGTTAATTTAATTGAATCCATATCAACGTTATTTAATCCATATCAACGTTATTTAATTGAATCCATATCAATTATTTAATTGAATCATATCAATCTTATCTAATTCCGTATCAACGTTATTCAATTGATTTGATATCATTACTACTTAATTGAATTTATTTAATCCATATCGATGTTATACAATTGAATTTAAGGAATAACTAACTTTGTCAATATCAGTGACTATTGGTAACAGTATTAGATATTCTGATTTTTGGCAACGTATGTCAGGAATCTATCAGGGTTCTATCAATCGAGTGAGTAAAGTTTTTATTAGATTGCTGTGAGTACAAAGTTGTCTATTATAAAACGAGTTCACAAAACTTCGAAATTGCTAGATGAAAGATCATATCAAACCTTAAGTAGAAACTAATATTTTTACATGTGATATTTTTGCTACGACGTTTAGCATGATTGTTTACAGTTATGCTTGAATATAATTAGATGGGTTTCGTTTTTTCTCCTTTATGACTTAATTAATGAAATAAGAGGCATTTTAATTATTTAAGTGGGAAAAGTCAATCGTGTTCGTTACATTAACTCATTGTGTACGTAATTATGAAAGTCAGCGATCCGTTTACCAGAAAATCAATTTAATTTTAGGCACGGCGTCAGTTTTATTAAACTGACCTTTTGATAGTACTGCGGTCCCTCACCTTGACCGTGACCTTGCATCGCTCGTGACATTGCACCAATGGAGAATAAATGTAAACAGAAACGACATAAAAGTATCAAGTGTGTGAATTTTGAGAAAAATATTAAAAGGAGCATAAGATAACTGAATACATTTCGCATGATTATTGTTATTGCATTGCATGCCAGATAAGTACACGCAATTTGCCACATGTAAGAAAATCAATGCACTTATCAAACACTACACAACCGCTTGTGCTTCCTCATCACAACGCAATTAAATAGTGAGATGATAATGCACCAGGTAAAGTCTCATCTTCATCAATAATTACATCTAAATAACGCATGTGTAGACACAGGATTATCAACTGTCTTTATTTTTCTTTCTTTAATCAACAATTTAAAAAAAATTGTTTTTACAAACTTTCTCAATTGTTTGCTAATGTTCCAAATATTTTTTCTTCGTCTTGATTAGACTTTTCTTATACGACAGAACATGATAAGGCCTTTCTTTCCCAGCCAAAGCTTTGATCCTCTCAACACAAAATTTATTCTTGAACTGAGACATTACGTGGAACAAATGATGCTCAATTTGGTAATTCAAGTAGCCCATCCTTCAATTAAACCACTAGTGTTGGGGACGACATATTGAAATGCAAATAAATATGATTATTTAAGGACGAGATGACCTATATTGTTGGGCGTATTTCTTACTTGTGCCTGCTCGGAGTTCCATACAATGAAATTCAAAACAAAACTACAAAGCAGGAAAACAAAAAGTTCGAGGAAAACATTAATCAAGAGATTATCTGTAAAAAGCAAGCATCAATGAAACTGTTAAAATAGTGTTCAGTAAAAATTGTATTAAGTATTAAATCAACAAAGTATCTGCGTTTTGAACGATATATCATTCACACGCAATGGGTATGCCATAGCTTAAGACACTGTAAGAAAATCAGCGCTTTGTTGCTTTTTTGCTTGATGTATGATGATTGTATGATGTTTGAATCAAGGAAGTTGGATTGGATATAATAACTGATTGATTTGGCTGAGAATTTTCACATCTTTTTATAGTTCAATGACAAGATGTAGTTCGTGATATTAGATCACGTAAAATATAAATGTGAAATCAATTTTTTTTAAATGCACGGAAATTTTCTTACCATAAAATAATAATCCTTCATCATAAAACCATGTATCAGAAACCTCAGAATATTAAAAATGAATGGACATTTCACATACGAAATGATGCTGTGATTATGGCATAAAAATAGTGAGAACTGCTCATTGTCTAATTTCTGAAATCCGGATAAAAATAGTTTGGGTGAATACAAAAATTTACATAGAAATGACAGTAGTTTAAGTTATTTAAATAAAGGATCGTCTATTGTTGCATTTAAAACGAAAAATTCTTATAAAAATTATATTTAGCAGGCAGTCTCGAATATAACATTTTGTTATTCTACAAAGGCCTTGATTAACTAAATTGTTTGGTCATTAATAAAAATAATCTTCGAGATATACTCTGCTGTATTTGTATTCATCTGGCTTAAATGAGCTAACAACTGCGGAATTTCCGATTGTCTTGCTTAAATAGACATCTGTGGTGGAAGTTAATGGCTTTATAGCACGTTCTCCATCGTCAATTTCTTCAGTCAACAGCTCTAAAGAGTGTAAACGAATAAAATCAAGTTGAAGAGAAGAGCGATCTTCCGCCCATGTTGGTTTTCAATGTTCTCCAGCTACCCAAAAGGACTGTAGTGACTGAACCAAAATAAATAGTATTATTAGCAAATCTCAAATCGTCTCAATCAGTAATAAAATTTCATTTAAAACATTAAACATTAAAACATACCTTATTAATTGTGTCAGTATTTTTCCAAGGTTTGGAATAAGGCCTATTACTATAATCATCACTGAAAAAACCCGAGATGCCTCCAACCTTGACCCCAATCGCGAGGTAAAACTCCTTATCGAACGGGGCAAGCTTTGGGTTTTCTGTACCCTCAACCTCCCAAGGGTTTGGAATTTCCCTTCCACCCGACCAAAGTTTGTACATGTTTGGCCTTGGAAATGGAGTGGAAAACACTCCTTCATCATCAATCTTCAATGTAATGGAATCAGGTGTCCACTCCAGCTCATACAAGTGGAAATCCCGATCAAATCCTTGATTTTCAGCCGTATTTAAGCAGTAGTACTCTACCTTCCTGTTATCCCCAGTTCCAAATCGAATATCTGGACAGGTTTGCTCTGAGCCGACATGTATCCCGTTTTCATTAAAAAGGTTTCGGTTTCCCCTGGTGTCCACCAGGTGAATTTGGCCAGATCTGAGATCCTCTCCATAAAATTTCTCAGCAGGAAGAAGTGAAATAACTGAAAAGAAAATATTGAAAATGTTAAGCAACTGATGTAAAGTCAACATGAATTTGGTTTCACTTTGCCCCAGTAAAATTACCTGGCTCAATCCAATCTCCTCCCGCCATTTTTGCTCTGATCTGCAGTTTCCCGTATTTAAACTGGAACGCATTTTTGGAAACCAACATTGCATTGGTGTCATAATTGGACGAGATTGTTCTCTCGAATTCCAGTTTCCAACATAACTGGGCTTCAAGTGGAGGATTCCATCTCGAACAAAAGTATTTGCAACATTTTTTGAATGAGTGTCAAAATAGTTTGCTCCACGGCCCGTAGTATTGGAAACGGTCGGGGGAAATCAAGTTGTTTTTACGTATTTTCGATTAAACCAAAGTGAGAGGTAACCAAAGGATTTTACCTCCCACTTTTTGCCAACAACATTATGTGCATGCAGTCCTAATTCATTATTATTGGCGATTATTAGTTAACTCCTGGTTAATTAGTAGTCAAGGGTAATATTTTGTGATCTTGGTGATGCCAAGCCGTTTTTCGAATATATTCTCCATTTGCGATCACTTTCTACCATTCAAGCATTTTGAGTTTGCTCCAGTTCCATTTATGAACTCCCAGAATGATGAGTTTCCATCCAGCATCGTCGTGAACTCTTCGGCAAATGCGAGAGTACCAGCTTTCACTCGCTTCCCGTTCACTGTTGTCACCGACCACATTTCAGACTGAGCAGCTTCCCGGAAAATTTCTTTCAGCAGCATTTCATCCATTGCATTCCGGTTGGGATTGGCTTGATCAAGTTGAATAATTTTTGTGGAGACGAGGGAAGGTCTCAATTCTCCCACAAGCTTTGCTAGCTCTTCAGATGTTATATTATTAATATTTTGAGGCTTAGTTTTGGAATTACGTCTGAACTCCCTTCCATTTAGGTCCACCTCACCCAAGAAATTATAGTAATTGATAAGACGACCCAGATTTTCTTTCATCTCGCTGACAAGTTGTAACACCCTGCTTCTGCCGTCTTCCTTTAGAAGCCCGTATTTGGATTCATTTTGTAGCACAGCATTCCAAAAGTCCAACGCTCGATTTTTGTTTTCCAAAATATTAACATCAATGGAGGAACCAATCTCTGTGTAATTATTCTGTAGATCTCCGAAAAAACACATGGAATTCTCTATGAAACAATTAAAATTTCCAGATAACTGTTTCTGAACTTGCTTTAAAAATTCCAATTTTCCCTGCATTGTGGTGCGGTTGAGTCCCTCATAAAAGTCGTGAAGATAGAGCAGCTTCAATCGTTTGATCAGTAATCTGATGCTGTTTTCTATACTGGAAAGTATTTCAGGAATGGTTTCATTGAGTACCCGCTCAACCGCAGATGACTTTAGTTGAGACATTTCTAAATAGAACGAATGGCTAGGCACTAGCTCCAAGTACGGATGAATGTGACTGTGTTTAAAAAGCCCGTAGAAGAATTTTAGTAGCTCGTCCTGTTCTTCTAGAGTTTTAAGGAGGGAGTCAGCAACCGGAGAAAATTCGATGGGGCTCAACATGTTTTTAACATTTTGAGTAATGGAGATTCGTGGATTGTATTTGGGTTCTAAATATACAGTTAGTAGTTCCAACATCTGAAACGCATCTTGTCTATCTTCTTCGCTTCCATTAAAAAGTGAGCTGAAGCTCGTAAAAACCGTGAGCCACAACTCTTCTTCGAGCTGAGCATATGTCTGAGTCATATTCAAACGGAGTTTCGGGATGAATTCTGAACGGATGAAGTTGATGGCCGTTTCTTTCATTTGCTGAGCATTGGCTTCAAGTTTGACCAAAATGGGGTGAGTTGAGCCCCTTTCCGTTCTGGTTAATGTGACGTTTTCATAAAAATCTATTAAATTTTCCTGCGCTCGGATTCCTTGTAAAAATGAATCGGGAAGCGGATAACCCAAAATTTGAAACAATTTTGGAATATCTTCAGAAAATGAATAGGTTTGGTTCTCGGTTGGTTGAAAGTCTACAAGATTTTTATGAACTGAAATCAACTTGGTTATAGCGCCCTTTGTTTCATCCGAGTTCTTAAATTCTTTCCCGAAATCTCCCTTGTAGGTTTCCCAAACCTTGTCCACAGCCTCCGTTGTTCTGTTCCAGATTTCAGAAATGATTCCTGAAACAATTGTTTCCTGAATTCTTCCGAGTGTTTCCTCCCTCAAGTTTCTGATCTGGGTTTGCAGCTTTCCAAGCGAGGCTAGAAGTGATGGCTGGGGTAATTTGATCATTGTCACTTTTTCATAAAATTTGAGCAACCCATCCCGATTTCTTATCTCGTTCAGATAAGCTTCTGAAACTGGGTAACCAACTAGGTTATGGAGAATCTCAATCCCTTCAAAAATAGTTGAATTTTGAAGAGAGCCAAGGTCTTGTAAATTTTTGTGCACGTCATTTAACTTTATGATAGCTTCCCTCATTCCATTCCCAGTTGTATTAAATTCTTTCTCAAAATCTTCATGATATCGTTCCATCAGCTCTTCAACAAGTTGTACCGTCCTGCTCTGAATATCCTCAAATATTTTGGGCACGTATTCGTTCCTTATTTTCAGCAGGGTGTTAGCTTTCAGAGTAAATCCAAAGTCCGAAGAATTTGAAGGAGCGTAAGCCACATTGTTCATAACCATCTCATTGATTTTCACCCGAACTTGAGAAATATATGGTATTTCATTGAATGGGCCACATCTTGGTGGATTTCTGACAAACCAGATCTTGGAATATTGGTCATTCCCATCTTGTCCCAGAATTGCATCCACAAACTCAATCTTTCTCTGTAAAAGAGACAGCTTATCTTGCGATAAGTAAGCTTTCTGGTTATTCAGCTGGTCTACCAAAGTTGACTGGTAATTCTGCATAAATTCAATCATTCCGCTCAGCAGCTCATCATCACTCATATATTCTCCCCATTCCGAGAAGCTGTTCACTTTTGTCACGACTAGTCCAATAGAGTTCCTAAATTTTCGGATATTCAGCAAGAATCTAGAGGCGTGTGTCACCAGCAGGTCAAAGTCCAACCTGTCATCTCCGGAATGAGGGAGGAGTGCGTCACAGTGAACAAAAATTTGGCTCTGTTCACATGTTCGTGATTGCATTAACGAGGTACATGGCTGCTACGTCGGTGTCCGCTCCGCGATTGTCGTCAAAACCGGGAGAGTCGTAGAAAGATACGTTGGTTTGAGGATTGATAACGTGTTCTGGAATCAGAGTTTTAGAAGTTACGGTTGGAAGCCCGATCCGCTCATTGTCGTCAATTATAACGAGTCTCCTTCGATGAGTCAGGACAGCGCTCAGATTTCCGTTGAGGGTTTGAGTCAGAGTGGTTTTACCTGAGCCTGTGTTTCCCAATACAAAGACGGCAGTTTTGTCATGTGATTCCATATTTAGCTGGGATAAACCATGCGTTATTATTTCATTGAGAGTTTCTTCCTGCTTGGAACTCCTGGTTGTATTTTCGGCTACAGACGGATTCAAACTGGCAGGTGGAGTGGGAGGCAATATTCTGCATTTTGGCCGAGGAGTAGGCGCTGTGGCTGTTGGAAAACAGTTAAGCTTATTTTAAACGAATCAAATTCTTAGTGATGTTTTTTGTAAAATGTGTCAATTACTTACATTGTGTGCACACCAGGGGGAAATTAAACCCAGGAGGGTAAATACAAGAACTTTAAATGACATCATGGCAATTTTGCAATGAATCTACTGACATTGCTCATGTAAAAATGGATAAAACTGAAGCTATTGCGGGTCTATTTTATAGCAAAACTGTTCTTTCAGAGAGCCTGCTATTCCAAGAAATTTTTTGGCTTTTCTGGGTGACAGACAGATATACTTCGACGTCATTATCATCTGAGAATGAGCTGATTTGTTGAAAACTTATATATTGTAATGAGGATAAAGCTGTGAAGGTCTCCCTTACTGGAAAAAGAAATGCCAAAACAATCATAATCAATACGAAGTAAGTGTCATTTTTAACTTGGAATTTTTAGTTTACTATTTATTAAGTAGGATCAGCGTCATGTACCATCTCCTTCATTCGATGTAGCCAAGCCCAGTCGTCTGTAGTACAAGATGAATGAATGAATGAAAGAAAGATTGTATGTATTACGGATTATCGGCTCTTCTGCGCAATGAATAGACGCAACTAAAGCTAATGCTTTCAAGGAATGAATAACATAAATATTTCTTGATACTTACCTCAGATTTACAATCTTGACAGTGCCGCTGCCACCGTCGGTCACTTCGATATGAATAAAAAGAAATTCTGCGTAATTAAAAGACGGTTTAAATATTTAATATGCTAGTATCTAGAATCAAAGCAAACCTGAAGACTAAAGTATTTCCCTAATTGAGAAGTCATCTCAATAAAGCTTGGATCATTCTCTCGCATGTGAAGTAGCTTGTGTTACATTCTTTTCTCTATCCATCCTTCCGTACACTTATTCACGCATTTTTACAATTAAATCTTACCAAACCAAATACTTTTATATCTCACTGTTCAACATCTCTGTGCTCATAAAGTCATTTTGCAATTTTATGTATTTAAGATTATTTGAAATAAAACTAAAATACTGTTAATCTTGATGCAACAAGCAAACTAAGCAAATGCAACTTAATGATTTGCAAATACTGCAATTGATTAATTTTGAAACTTTTCATTGAGTAGTGATAACTTTATCAAGCTCAGTTTTGAATCAGAAGTTACAATGATAAAAATTCCCAACTTTCAATATCTTCCACGGGTGACGTATGTCGCATCCGTTATGTAATTAGGCAATAACATTTCTATGACCATTGTTAAAATATGACCATTTGTTTTATTTAAATGTATCCTTTTTTATGCAATTCGGCGTATGTGCCGCTACCAGTGCTATATGGATTTCCTGTTTATATTTATGATAAATTTGAAGTCTGCAATAAAGTCATAATAATAATAACTTATGATTTGTAATATAATTTGTCATCTTCATGCGCATCCAAGTCCATTCTTTTGCACCTACGTTTAAATCGACGATCATGATGATGATTGACAAGCAGAGAGAGTTCTGCTAGCAAATTAATACCACTAACCTAAGTCTTCGCGTGCAGCTGGATCATTTTCCCATAAATTTATTGGAGTCTGAGTTCGTTGGTGCTGGCGTATTCACACCATTACAGAAGGCAGAACGAGTGTGAGCAAATCAAGAGGTAAATCCCTAGAAAGAAATTCCGTGCTAAATTTTGCAAATCTCATGATGAATGAACTTTGAGTAGATTATGACGTAAAAGGCTTTACATAATGCATTACATCAGACTAATGAGATGAATTCCCAGTCGCCAACCCGTACACTTTCATGTTGAATACTTACCATAAACACAATGCATAGCTTGATTTGAAATTATGATGCTCCTGACGTGAATACCCCAAGCTTTTAGAAGAAATCCCAGTAATACATGCAACATACAAGTATTTGTCTCATGAATCAACTTAGTTTGACTTATTATCTGTAATGTTGCAAATCAACCAATTCATTTAAAACTACCAAAAGCTGGTAATCGAAACGTTATTCCATAATATTGTTCCTGTTCAGGAGGAGGCTATTTGAATTCTTCCAGTGCTCTACAAAATACTTTTTGCCACAAAATTGAAGTTTATTTTTAAAAACAAAGCTTACTCTCATCCCATTTTAATTACTAACTATAATTATGACCACATTTCGAAAACACTCTGTCACTATTGAGGACTTCGCCATTTCTACAGAATTAAAGAATGGCGAACTTCAAAAACTTAAGGAACATATTGAAGGTAATCATTAAATAAAACTCGAAGCAGTGCAGCATGTCGTTGCAAAATTCTTACATACAAATTTTTTTCCAGATTACTTGAAGGCAGCGAAGTTAAAATCAAACCCTTGTCTAAAATTAATCCAGCATTTGGAAATCGCCAAACAAGATGACAAGCTGTTATTAGATTACATTCAATGTAAAAAGCACAAAGTGGATGATGCGTGGCAAACGGTAAGACGCAAAAGCGAGTTTTATTTTTGTGATAGTTTCAATTTGCATTAAATTTATATTTTGTGGTAATTTTCAGCTAAAATCCTACGTCGAATGTCGTTTCATTCACTACCCAAATGTTTTCCTTGACGAACAAGATAAACTACCTGAGAAACTCAGGTACCTTGTTAGGAATCATATTTATGGAGTGCTTAAGAACAGGGACAAGTTTGGCAGGTTAATCACATTTTTTGACGTATCAAAGTGGGACATCAATGAATTTAGCATTGATGAGCTCACCCTTGGCAGTGTAATTGGGTGCGAGTGTTTTTGGAGACACCCTGATATCAAAGAAAAGGGACTCGTTGTGGTAGAAAATGCAAGCGGATACAGCACAACTCATGCAAGGAAGTTTAATTTACAAAAAATGATAAGAATGCGTGATCTTAATGTAAGGAACTATTTGACATTACTTCATCTTTTGCGATTGTGTAATACCAATCATATAAGAAAATTTTTGTTTTAGAAATCTTTCCCAATTTCATGTGTGGGAGTTTTCTGTGTGCAAATGAGTTACGTGTCAGCCTCGTTATGAGTGTGCTCAAGCCTTTGCTCCAAAGAAAATGAGAAGTCGGGTAAGTTTGGAGGAAATAAATCGATTTACACTTTTTTCACACGGTCTCTAATCATCCTTTTAAACAGATGATGTTCTACTATTCTAAATCAGAACCAACAGAGCTGCATGATATTGCATCACCTGATATACTTCCAGATTGGCTAGGTGGTAAGCTAACCATTGAGGAAGCAGCTGAGGACGAGTCATTCCATGAAAAATATTGGCTTAAAAAATATAACTCGAATTGATTTAGTATTGTATGACAACTTACGTAAGCTGGAAACTCCGCTCACGCTTGTGAAAATAAATCAACCAGCTTGTTTTAAATTTTATTATATCCATTTGACCACAATTGATAAACGTGTTATATCATCAAAAAGGGAAATCCGTTCAGTGGGGAAGAGCAACATCATATCACCCTTTTTGTGCGTGCATTGCATATTATCACACCACAAAAATTAATTCACACGCATAGCTCGGGATCTCACAGTTTCAATCTCAATTTCAGTGTAGTTTACTTCAGACATTTTCAGGCACAATAACTACTCAACAAATTGAGTTCATTTCAAATAATTCTTTGAAAATATCGATTTGTATTTTAGCATGGATAATGTAACTCTTGCATCCGTCCATAAAACTAATGCTGTTATTTCGCACAAGTTTGAAAGTGAACTATTAAAACTGTTTTAGCAACATATAGAAGGTAAGAAATGATAATGACTTTTGGGTTTACACAAATTAAAATATTTTATTGGTATTATTTCAGACTACATTCGGACAGAAAACAAGAAGAAAATTGCTAATCCAGAAGCAAACGTGTATTTGGAGAAGGTCAAGCATGATGATGAGCTCTTGCTTAATTATCTCAAGGGGCGAAAAAATTGTGTGGATTTTGCATGGAACACCGTAAGTCAGCATTTATATGGTGGTAAAGTAGATTGAAAATGACTTTTCTACTGATTAAAAATCGTGGTATATAAATCTGATATATATTGCAGCTGAAACTGTCCGTGGTAAATCAATTTAAATATTATCAGATGTTTACGCAGCAGAAACTTCGTTTCAAATTGAGAAGCTTAGAAAACTTGTGAGAAGTGGTTTTTGCGGGCTTTAAAGACAAAGACAAATTCGGACGAAGCATTATATTTTTAAACATTAGTAAGTTGCAAATATATTCGTTTGAGAAATTTATTGATGTGTTGTATCTTGTATCCATTTCCATAATCAATGGTTTTTAGTCAAATGGGATATAAACGAGTATACCTTGGACGACTTCACTGTTGCATTGAGAATTGCAGGAGAGATGTTTTGGAGAGATCCAGACATTCTGGAGAATGGGGCTGTTTTGGTGGAAAATACAGAAGGATTTAGTGCAGCACAAGCAAAGCAGTTTAGCCTGAACAAATTACTCAAAATGCGTGCAATAGTGGTAAGAATATAAATAAGATTATAATTTTTGTTTAAAAGTCCATGAACTAAATGATGTAATTGTATTATTATGTTCCAATAGCGATCCTTCCCCATCTCGATTCAAGGGGTTTTTTTTATCTAAATATGCCATATTTATTTAACCTTGCATTCAACATGTTCAAACCACTTTTTGCCAAGAAAATTAGATCCCGGGTAAGCTACAAAATCAAACATTCTTTTTATAGTAGTTAAAATTGATAATAATGTGGAACTTTTGTAAATGATGCGATTGTAGATAGTTACATACTCACTTAACCAAAGGCCTGACAAGTTACATGAAATCGCATCCCCAGAAATACTTCCAGAATGGATGGGGGGGAATTTATCCATTGAAGAGGCAGCGGAAGACGACACTTTCTTGGATAAACGGATATGTGTGATAAAATGACATAACGCTGATGCTTTTGTTTGTATTCCTTTTTTGTGATACATTCCAATTAGCAATAAATAAAATGGCTCGTATCATTCTGTTGTAAATTACAAATGGCTATTAACGTAGAATTTAATACTTAATGTAATTCCGACTGCAATTTTATTTCGCACACGCAACTAGGAGAACATTTCCTACAATTCACATAGTCGTAGAATGGCCCAGTTTAGCTCATAGGCTTTTTTGGATATCAATTTTTTTGGAAATTACTTGTACTTTAAAAGCAGTTTTATAAGTTAAAATATTGTGAGGAAGATGATGGCTATCTTGAAAGTTTAAAAATTTACCCCCCGTCGGAGCTGGTGGCAAGTTTTGTCCGACGGATCATGGTTTCTGGGGCAAAAATGTATATTTGTATTCCTACAAGATATTTGGACAAAGCCCTCCCTTAGGTATCGTAAATCAAGTAAAACGGAGCTCATTGGCTTTATTTTGCCACTCTCAGCTAAGCGGGGGCTGTGTTTAGACCGACCCTATGGTTGTTAGAAGTTAGCGAAAATACAAAAAATCAGCAGAGATTCAAATTTGGAGAAATTAAAAACGTATTTTTTAAACTTTTCTTTACATATTATCAATGCTCTTATGTAATAGCATCGAAAAAACTACGAAAAGGGGGTTTTAAGAAACAATGTATACTACAAAATTGGCTTTTTTGTTTTGTGAAATAATTTGTGGACTTCCAGCAGCCATAGGGTCGGCTCTAAACACAGCCCCCGCTTAGCTGAGAGTGCAAAATGATGCCAAGGAGCTCCGTTTTACTTGATTTAAGAACCTAAAGGGGGGCTTTGTCCAAAAATCTTGTAGGAATACAAATATACATTTTTCCCCCAGAAACCATGATCCGTCGGACAAAACTTGCCACCAGCTCCGACGGGGGGTAAATTTTTAAACTTTCAAGATAGCCATCATCTTCCTCACAATATTTTAACTTATAAAACTGCTTTTAAAGTACAAGTAATTTCCAAAAAATTTGATATCCAAAAAAGCCTATGAGCTAAACTGGGCCATTCTACGACTATGTGCAATTACTAAACTATATAGATGAAAATTACAAGTATGAGCTCAAATAAGAAGCTAAATAAAAGCAATAAATTCAATATAACTTTCGAATTAAGTCAGGATAATAAACGAATGTACGTTCCAAAAAATTTATATTATTTTAACATAATATTTATTGATCAACTACAGGTACGAACCTAAAGCCGTTTCAAGGTCAAACATTAATGTAGGAATTTGTAAAAAGGTTTTCATGTACACTTTAAATCTATTATGAATTCGATTATTATACCTTTATATATTTGAATGCCTATTTCCATACCAAAAGCCCACATTAACGAGTAATTGATTATAATTTTGACAGATACTGCTAAATTTTATATAAATACCGTTAAAATTTTATTTTTTCAGCACACTATCTTAAATTCTTTGTTGCAAGTAGTAAATTTGCAGTATAGGTAAGTGCAGAGTGAAAGAAAGTATTTTTGATTTCATCGTCTAGTATCCCCACTCCACCTGCTCTCAATGCCAGTCTCCGACAGCTCCTCACCATTCTTTTGAAAATTTTAACATCATTCTTTCCTGTTAATCTAGCTCTCCACGAGTGCAAAATCTCCTCACTTATTTCATACCAACAACATCCACTAACAAAAGTAAGGAAAGCACCAAAAACCGCAATCACCCCTGACATTGCTCCCACATAGGCCATCGGAGACTACCATAATTAATTCCTAAAATAACAACATTAACCCCCATCACAATCCCCATAAACGCTGCCTGAAGAACTTGGGAAAAAAAATGCTGGCTGTTCCAATAATCATATTATTTGCTAAATGCAACTGTTTATATTCTTGTATTGACGCGTAGCCCAACTTATTACTAAGAAGTGGACTCATTAATCTAACAACGCTAAAAAACAGGTTGGTACGACAATGGTAAATGTTTTGAAATTTACGAAAATCGCTTGTGCCACCAAAATTGTAACGAGAATCCTGATACAGATAAACCACACATTTGATGTGATATTCGGCATCCACCCTAGTTGTGCAGCTATTGCCCCCAAAAGGTACATTGGGTCCCAGTTACCCCAAACAAGTAGAGGTGGAATAAAAGTGGAGGCATTTGTGCAAAGTGCGCCCGTCCAGTGGATAGTGGAAATATCCACCCTGGAAGAAATGGAAATTTCCACCAAACTGAGGGTGGACAAATCGGACAGATTGGACGAAAACGGAATAAAGGGGATTTGCATACGATTTTGATAACAAAATACAATAGAAACTTTAGCTACTTATTTTAAACGTTCCTAGAGCCATATTTACAGTATTTTGTGACCCATCAATTGGCATTTCGTGTCTCCATTACGTATGCTACATATGATACAATGTAACGCTCTCCTGCAATGAACCTTGCTGCAGGGAATTATCAATATGAGCCAATATGTTAAAAATTCTATCATTTACGTTCAATATTAACTATATTATGTCTGATGAATCAATTTCCAT
Organism: Orchesella cincta; assembly: GCA_001718145.1. Classification (NCBI taxonomy): domain Eukaryota; kingdom Metazoa; phylum Arthropoda; class Collembola; order Entomobryomorpha; family Orchesellidae; genus Orchesella; species Orchesella cincta. Next base: position 96,132 of record LJIJ01000577.1, read on the forward strand.
TCTTCTTCTTAAGTTTATTCTTAAGTTCGTACTCATTTAATCATCGTCTGTATTAGTTAACTACTGTGGACTTCTTATCTCAGGTTTTACATGGGATCTATATGGAAGACTAAAATTTGGCTCCTCTGTCACATGACACTGTCCATTTCGTCCATTTTGACCACTTTCTTCCATTTTGTCCATTTCGTACTGTCCACCCAAAAAGGGGTGGAAAATGGACAAAGGGCGCACACTGCATTTGTGTATGAAATCACAACAAAATTTAATAGCAAACCAATTAAGTCTATTGGTTTTCCATTTGCCCAGTTTTCAATCTGAACAACGGATATTTTTACGCTCCCAATATTCCATTCCCCCTCAAAAGTTGAAGGGGCTCTGAAAATACTCTATTTTACTCAACTGGCTAGATGATTTAGTCTCTATTATCTT
>LJIJ01000578.1:0-95944 GCA_001718145.1 Orchesella cincta
CAATGCCGACATGTGAGGAAACATAATTGATGTTTGGTAACTAATAATGATTGTGCAAATTACTAATATATGATTTTCCACCTACAGCTTAATATTTGTTTTAAAAAAGAAGCCATTTATCAGCATTCTTGCTGAGCGACATGAGTACAGCTTGCATTGCTTATTTTGGAGATATACTCCGGTTTTCTACGAGGGACGAGTTCACGTAAGATAACTAAGAAATAATATTTACGCTTTATTGTGACATTGTTGAGATCATATTTCGCCTTCGATGCGAGTTAGTGCCGTCGTTGCACATGCGCGTTGCTGTCTTCGTTACAGTTAAATTAGTCGGGAATCATTTCAAAATTTGTCAGTATTAGTATTTTAGTATATTTTCAGTTATTTTCAAATCGGATGAAATTGAGACATGCATGGAATTCGTGATTCAGTTAGCTTGGATTTTACTATTCTTTTTGGGTTTTGCTATTCTTGTTGGATTTTGAGCTAGAGGTTTTTGAACTTAACTTTGATTACGCCCATTTTTTGTACCTTTACAATCTGAGAATGCTTATTAATATTGGGGAGACGTACATGCATTTTGTTCATGTGGAAGAAGAGAGATGTCATTTTAAGGTTATCGTTTATGTACCATAGGTCAAAGCTTCATTTACATTAGCGACTAAAATCATTTTCTTCTTGTACACGTTACTTTCATGATTGGGTTTTTTCTGAGTATTTGTAGATGTTGAACGCAGTAAGGGATTTATTTTTGGATTGTGCAGAAGACAGAAGTTGAAGTTGAGAGAAAAGAAATGAACATGAGAAGTAAAATAAGAATTGGAATTAATGCTAATTCAGAACCTTTTGAGTCAATTGAAGTTGAATAGGAATGTTGATGTAGTGACACTCGAGCAATCGGATACAGAGGCTAGCTTCAGTAGAACAAAAAATATTTTTCAAGACAAGTTTTATTTATGCAAATTAGTACAAGGGAGCAAACAAGAAAAAGAATTTTTTGGGAATTCACATATCCGAACGAGACAAGCAATTTGAATGAGTCAGTATTAAGTGATTTTACAAATAGATTAAATTGAGAGGATTAGGGACAGTACTAACAAAGAAGAGATGGCTACGACTGAACCGAAATCAGAATATCTGCTAAATTATCTACCTTTGATTTTTCCTTTACGTTATGTATCCGTGTATGAATATTTTTGAGGTTGACTTATGCTTTTATTGGGCTCAGCAGGAATGAGTAATGCTTGTTTATTAGAATAATTGAGTTTTGAGGGAAGTCGCAAGATGTTTTTTTCGCTTCAATTTTATGGATAATATGATATTTTCAAAAGGTTTGAAGAACATTTGTACCATTTGGTTTTATGGGCTAAGGGAAGCCAGTTTGTCATTTAATTTGAATGAAAGTATTTTCGGTAGGAGAGAAATAAAATATTGAGGACACAATATGACAGATATTGGGATTCAGGCGAATCCAAGTGAAGTTCAATAGTAGTAATATAAAATAGGAACAAATAAGAAAGAAAAAATGAAATTGAATCGTTTTTGTATGTATTTGAGTAATTTATATGGGAGCTTTGGCTCAAGCTTTTGCTACAATCCGTATGTTTATGAAGGAAATGAAGAGATTTCGGAGTACGAAACAAGTAAGGTTTTGAGAGAGAGATAGGAAGAAAGGTTCAATTATTTAAAAAAAAGAATTCAATAGAAAAAGATTGTAAAAGAGAAGATTTTGACTTCGAGCGTTATGCTAGATAATTTTGAGAGGAATAATGATATTTTTGTCTGTATGTTGGGATGTATGCTAGTGATTTGGATATGGGGACTGTCGTTTGCCAGGTAATTTATGGGTACGAAAGGGAAATTTCTTTTGCAAGTATAAGTTCAGCTATTCTGAAAGACACTTAAGTATTGGAGAAATGTGAATGGAAGGCTATTTCTTTTGTTTTAGAACTTTTTGTGCATTTTGCGTTTTACAGATAACAAATCTAACATTAAAGGTTAACCGTACGCGTTGGTCGCATAAAATTGAGCAGTGTAATTGCAATATTAAATATTAGGAATGTTGTCGTGATATTTGTGTTGATATTTCGTCAGGTATATCTAAAGATAGTGCTGTTGGAGAGATTGATCACCTCTTTGAGAGCCAAAGGAAATTTACATTGTTCGTTTTTCGCTAACGTATTCCAGAAATTGTATTAGATGAGGTTTAAGTAAACAGTAGACAGACACAGAAATTTGGAGAATAGTCAGTGATTTGAGTAGGAGCTTTGGCACCACTCCTTATCAATCTTGTTTCAGAATCAGAATTTTTACATGCGAGTAAACCTTTTCGAAATAACGATACTACATTGCGGATGTAGAGAATAATATTTAATTTCTTCTAGTAATAAACTTCTTCTAGTTTAAGTAATGATATGCGGATGGATTCTGCTAATGAGGGTATAAAATGAGAAATAATGTGATTTGTTTCCAGTGCTTTCAGCTGCGATGAAGCAGGAAAGTAGTAAATTATTTTCATAGTTTTTGGATTTTGGTCATTTTGAATGCAACATAATGAATTTTTCGATTGCCAGGCAGTTCTGGTGGAAAGTAATGTACAATGATATTAATGATAGTTAAAAGTTATCAGGTATATCAGCAATTTAATTTTGGAAACAAAGAGAAGAAAAGTATGTAGTAAAAGTTTGTATTGAATGTAGTTTGAGACACTTAATCTTGATTTTATTGGTCCGCAGGGCAAAGCAAAATTAAACGTAATAGTTATGTACTTGTGTTTTTCAGCGTGTGTTTGTGCGTGTGTAGAAGTGTATTTGTTGAATTTTGAGTCTAAAAAGCGTCAAATAGCAGTCGAGTTTGTTAATTTCCGTTAAGATAACGTATTATGTGGATTTGGGTAAATCAAAAGTCATTGTGATAGACAACAGTTCTAATTTTGTGGGAAAATGTTCAATTAAACATATGGTAACAAGCCAATAGGTGTAAAATAAGTAATAAAAATTTGTGTGAAAGATTGGGTCATTTGCGCTTACATTGCGATCTATTGATAGTAAAATAAGGAAAGTCGTGCCTTCGTAGCACGCACGATAGTGAAGTGAATACAGTTACAAGTTGACAGAGAGATAAATGATAGTATTTTATCAGGTACGGAGTTATATGTGGAGGTATAAGAAGGAAATCTGCAGAAAAAGTTTGATTATTTACACGCAAGACGAATTTTAGGAATGCTCACGAAGTTAGAAGTAAGAAAAATTAGAGATGAAGAATTTAACGTTTGATTTCTTATTGACAAGTTGCTTAATTTAACAGACAAGCAGAAGATTTTTAACAGTTATTTTGTATTCGAAATAGCCGTATTGAATTTTGAAAGGAATTATCGCTCGTATATACTTGATATGAAAGGGAAGGTTATCCCAGAACGCAATATTGTAGACTTGAAACATTATTAGTAAGTGTTGATTTTTATGTTGATGATCCTGATGAGGAGGAGTTGGATAATGTCAGAAATTTGAGAGCACGAAAAACAGTAAATTACAGAGATTAAGCAGGCTTCAGACAGAACAAAACGGATAAATAATACGCGAAAGAGTAGTGGAGATATGTGTTTTCTTATTTTTTTTCAGAACATGGGGTCACGGGAGCATTCAAAGTCCCAATTACGTTGTATTGCGTATGCACAATGTCGCCGTCGTTGCGAAAACTTAACTAACTTAAATGATGTGGCTTTGGCTAAAAGAGCAGCTGTCTGTTGGAGGAGTTCTAGTTACTCGTGAACATTTGCAGTCGTTGGATATACCGCACGTGAAAGATTTTGGTTCCGTGAACACGGAGGATGCTTTGAGAGAAATGAGGGACATTTTGCTGGAGAAAACAACAGTAGTATTTGATTTTGAATGTGACAATGAATTCTCATATCGTACAATTATATCTTTAATACAAATTTCGTGTGATATTTATAATTTTGTGGTAGATACTTTTGAGCTTAATTCACTTGTGAAACTATATTGGAGTACAATTTTCGTGAACAATGATACTTTGAAGTTGGTGTTCGGTGAGCAAGATCTGCCTTCGTTGCAGAGAGATTTTGACATACGTTGTGTTCGTATTTTCATATTATGATTATTGTGTCATGTTTATTATCAGCTTTCTGGTTTAACGATATATATTTTGTCGATTTTCTTGTCCGAATTACTTAAAAAAATTGAGGTTAGTGCATAGATAATTAAAAGCTTTTTACTTCGTTACAGTCCTTTTGCTGAACACGTAAAAAATGACGGTAGAGATGACAGTCAATTTGATTAATTTGTTGAGAAGTTTAAAGCAGAAGCATGTGATTTTCTTTCACTTGAAGTTGATTTCGAACTTGGTATAACGATGATGTGGAAATAGTGAACTTTTTCAATGATAAAAATGAAGTATAGAGAAAATTTTATGAACGCTCGTAATGATCTGTCTTCGCAACAGAAATTCAGTTACTCGTGAAAGTAGTTCCGATTTATTTGAAAGAATTAGTTTGTGGTTGAAAAGTATTTGGTTTTTACGTTTTGAAAGAATTTGATCTCGTGTTTTGAATGAATTTGGGTTTAGTGTTTTAAATGGGAAAAAATGATTAACTGCCTTGGAGAATTAACCGTTTATTCGTATTTATTTGCGTGCAATGATATGACTTTCGATTTGTATTGTGATTTGTATTTGATTTGTGAAGCCTAGAACGTTTAGATGATATTTGATGATGATACTTGTGTTTATTTTGCTGATAGAAATAATGTTGAGATGACTGATGAATTGGATTTGGTAATTATTGATTGAATTGTGTGAATTTATAATGGTTTATGATAATTCTGATGATTGAGATATGAATATTGAAAGGGAAGCCGTCGTTGCTTCAAATGATGTTGAAATTTTGTAAGCTTGTAATGCTTTTGTGGATAATTGATTTATACCTGCCTACGTGCGGGAAGATAAGGATTCAGGTTATATTGCTGATTAATCGAATTGGATTTTGTGATTGAATGAGATTTATGTTGAATTGCTGTTGTAAATTGAAATAATTATTGGATAATGTTCCAGAACTAATTAATCGTGTGGTTGAAATTCAAATGATATTGAAATTGTGCCAAGAAGGCTAGGAATTCGTATGATAATGTTTACAGTGTTAATTGAATTGAAAATAATGAATTATTGCAGAATTGGGTAAAGATTTGGTATTTGAAGATGTTTGAATCAGTGTGAGTAAGTTATGTAGAATCCGTCAGCGTATTCGTCACGCTATTATTAATGATAATCGTATTCATCAATTGTAATTGGGGTATTATGTTTAAAATTGTCTTTTCTGATACTTTTACTTTCAATTTTCGTATTTAATTTTCAGTTTTCGTATTTAAACTTCAATTTTGTAATTGACTTTCACTTTTTGTGTAACTTTCACTTTTCGTATGTAATTTTCACTCTTGAATTTTTCTTTCGTTCGTCCGCCGGGGGAGGAGAGCGTATGCAACGCTTCTTATCTAGTGGGGGTGGATGTGACGGGTATATTATGTAGATGTTTTGGGGATTATGTAAGCATATTGATGAATATGAGTCTTCGTAGTGGAGTTCAGGAGAACAGCTTTCATGGCTTTACCATAGGTTAAGTAGACTTTATGTGACTTATGTACACATAGCTTCGCTAGAGCAATAAATATATAGCTCGAAGGCAATGAGCATAACATTCGCCCGAGAGCTACGGAAGCAACAACAACGTTGTGTCCAGTTCTTCCATTGCATCTTGTGCATCTCACAGAGCATACACTAGAGTTAGATACCGCGTACCGTTGTGCACAGGGAACCAGTGGTGTATATAGACCGAGCCGGCAGGTGAATATATACGACTCATCATATTTCTTTACTAAGTCAATTCCCATTTTTCAGGGTCTATGCTCGCTGTAAGCAATTTTGTATGGTTAATATTATTATTATATTTTAAGCAATAACATAACATAACCCAAGTCATTTTTACCAGATCAAAAAGTTAAATGGAGTTTCTTAAATTCGTTTCAGTGTTTGTTCGGGAGATTTACGATTTACATACCTATATAAATGCCTAAATGCAAACGGCATAGGTCCTAAAACGAGTTTACCTTAATTTATTGCGCTGATAAACGTAGAAATATCTATGTAAGCTTGTAGAATCACACTCGCGGCATCATTGCGTCATTACACATGAATGTATAGTGCCAATGGTGCCATCAGACTTGAACTTACACTGTATTAAAGTAACCTGTATTAAAGAAATGTGATTTATCTTGTAATGAAATCAACGCTCTCAAAATCATTTATGCATAACTTAAATTAGGGCAGGAAAGGTAGTTTTTTGTGCACTGATCTTTATTTCGACTACCTTTTTAAGGAGAAATGTTCATTTCATTCTTAGTTTGTACACATTATCTGTATGCCTTCAAAAAAATCCAGACTTCCTGTCTGATAATTGTGGGATATGAAGTAAATTCTATGCTCCAAGCTTACCATTCCTGCTCCTCCGGTTAACACTTTGTTCCAATTCGTTGATTAAAATCCATAATGCCTGATTTTCACTGCTTTGGGGATGTACTGAAAGCCAGGTAATGAAAGCTCACCGGTGCATATCTATCATAACCTTTAATCGAAAAACTGGATCACATAATCATATACCAAAGTTCATTATATTATCTGCTAGCACTGCCAATCAAACTAGAGAGATTTGACAAGGTCGGAGCAAAATAATGCATACAAAAAGAGATGTTTGAAAGAAATCTGGGATAAAACTCTAGATCTACCTCAGTTTATTACATTGTTTGCTAGCTCTGCCAATCAAATTCTAGGATCTGACAAGACTGGAGTTAAATAATGACTACAAAACGATGATATTTGAAGAAATCCTGAAAGAAAACTATATGTACCTCAGTTTTTCAAGAATTGCTTTCAGTTTGTTCCGAAATGGGTGCTGGAACACGTGCCCAAAAATACTATGTAATTAGGCAGCATTAATATATAATTGCGGACTGCTCTTATATGTGGTCGCTCCTTCAGTGATTCAAAATACTTTACATATCATTAGTGAAAACTCAACCATGAGGGTATACAGTATATTCACGGCAAGCCTGTTTTTCTTCGTTACTCCATCCAACGTTTGTGCGCATGATTCTCACCATCATCATCATTACAGCCTCAATCATGATCAAACTGCTCAGATTGATAATCCTCAACCAAATATTATATTCATTATGGCGGATGATGCGGTAATGATTGTAACATTATATTATTCTCTTTATATATATGTATATACAATTACAGCACACTTTTGATTTTTCAAAAATTAACTTTGTATTGTGTCAGGGGTGGAATGACTTTAGTTTTCATGGATCTGGCCAAATACCAACACCAAATATAGACGCATTGGCATTAAATGGCATGATTTTGAACAATTACTATGTTTCACCTTTATGTACACCGTGAGTTAATAATTTTAATGTAATAGTTTTTTAGTTAAAAAACGTTTTTTGATTTGATCCAAAAATGTATGCAAACTATTATAGAACAAGAGGAGCAATCATGACTGGAAAGCACCCAATTCACTTAGGTATTATTGTGTCGGTATTAATTAAAACGATTTACAGGTTGTCTCAAATGATAAATACATATAAATATCCGTAATAGGACTACAGCACTATGTAGTGCGAGGTGCGTCTTCCGGCGGACTACCCTTATCAGAAAAACTGTTACCCCAATATCTGAAAGAGTTGGGTTATGCAACTCACATGATTGGGAAGTGGCATTTAGGTCATTCTCGGCAAGAGTTTTTGCCTACTGAGAGGGGATTTGATTCTCATTTTGGCTACTGGCTAGGAAAGCAAGACTATTATAGTCATATTATAATGGATGGAAAAGACAGGGATGGAAATTGGTGTTGGGGATACGATTTTAGAAGTAATCGGAGCGTGGCAAGAGACGTATTTGGCCAATACAGGTAAAGAAGCCTATTATTAATTTTTTTTACATGTATAGCAAAAAAACACAAAAGCATTAACCATACGAATGTAGTACAGATATATTGACGAATGAAGCAATGACTATAATTGAATCTCATCCCACCAAAGTTCCACTTTTTCTAATGTTCAATCATATGGCTCCTCATTCAGCAAATTTTTACGAACCACTTCAAGCACCTGCTGAAAATATTAGAAAATTTAGTGACTCAATAGATGATGAAAACCGACGAGTTTATGCAGGTAATTAGTTCAAACGAAGACATTTATCAGTTATCTGTTTCTTGCTTTGGGGTAATGCGAGTTTCCATGCTTGTTTAGCTATGGTTGACAAAGTGGATGAGTCCGTTGGACTAGTTGTTGAAGCTCTAGCTAAGCGTGGACTTTTGTCCAATTCAATTATCATTTTTAAAAGCGACAACGGTGCAGCTCCGGATGGTTATGATTTGAATTATGGGTCTAACTGGCCACTTCGAGGTGTAAGTCAGTTTGTATTGTATAGCTTTTAACTTTGTTACTTATGTATTCGTGTTTCTTTAACCCGATGGATGTCAACAGGTTAAAAATACACTTTGGGAGGGAGGAACTAGAGTTTCTTCATGTATATGGAGTCCACTGATTCAAAATCGAGTCTCACGGGATCTCATGCATGCTCAAGATTGGTTACCGACATTGTATGAAGCTGCTGGTTAGTAAAATCTTTACATTTTAGAAAACCATTTTTTAAGCTAAATTTTGACTAGGGCTTCTTGTTAACGTTTTACAGGAGGTGATATCAATGTGCTCAAAGGTATAGATGGCCTCAGTTTGTGGAAAACGTTTACAATTGGAGTTCCATCACCCAGAATAACCATGTTGTACAATATTGATGGACCTTACAATAATTCTGCCATTAGGGATGGACCATGGAAATTGATTCAAGGTGCCGGTATTTTAAATGATTTGACACAACAAATTGCTACAGATTCTGAATTCTTCAGAAGAATGCCTTAATTTACATCTCTTGCAGGTAAATCCCCTACATTCGATCTCGGAGCTGGAGAGTGGGACTATTGGCACGGTGAGTCTGGAGAGGAAAGTGGAAACTCCAGCAAACTCATTCCTCAAATAACTTCGAGCAAAGCAGGAAAAGCCTTAGTATCAGCAGGGTTTAAACTTAACGTTACCTCGATGCAGCAAATGCAGGAAGACGCTAGAGTTTTGTGTAACCGTCATAAGGACGAAGTCATTCCTTGCGATCCTGCTCAAGCTCCATGTTTATTCCACGTAGATGACGACCCATGTGAGCTATGGAATGTAGCTGATAAGGAACAAGAAACAGTACAAAGACTTTTGAGCATGATAGCGGATCTAAACAAAACTGCACTTCCTACAATGAGCCGGCTAAGACACCCAGAAGGTTTTCCAAGAAACTGGGGAAATGTTTGGACAACGTGGGAAGACGATTTTGATGCGAGAATAGCCTCCGAGGTATCCTCAAAATCAAAGGTTGTTACAAATACCTTACTAGTATATGCCATGATTGTTCTAATTTTGATAACTTGCGTGTGAGTAAAAAAATATTGCAAGTCTGATTGAACAACATATTCATGATTTTATTCGTAAACTATATCAGTGATTGGATGCACATAAATTAGCGTATAAATAGTATTCATTGTGCTGAAGCTGGAACCACTTGCCAGTTTCGTGTTTATTCCAAGAGCCGAAGTAGCATCGCTTTAATTAATCTTGCTTCATACGTCACCGTGTTCTTTCCCAAATGGAGAGGTGATACTTCTAAAGGATTTTCTATTACGGTTTTCACAGTTCGGCCGTACACTAAAAAATAATTAGAAAGATATGAAGACACAATATAATTAGAGAGCTTAGAAATATTCAATTTATGTCAATCAATACTTTCACAATGCTCCAGGAATTGAATGCAATCGGAATAGACAGTTTCTCGAACATTGGTAACATGTTTTGTCCCTTTTTCAATCATTGAAATGAAGCATCGTTTTGCATAAAACCTGTTGAAATGTTATAAAAAGTTTCAGAGAAGCAGTCAACACGCGATTATTCGTGATTAGTTTGTGACACGCAAGTTTTATCCTATCATTGCTCTATAATACCATGTATCAGTTCCAAGTTTTTTGTTGTAAGGCTCCAGACTTTTAATTATTCTTGAAATTCCAAAATCATAGTTTCCCTTTGCACAGTAGAGTGTTCCAATAACCATATTGACAATGCACAAATGGAACAGCTTTTGATCTGGATTCTCAAATGCCACCTGCTCTTCTTCTCGCTCAATTTTCCGCATCAATTCTTCGGCTTCCTCGTTTTGGCCTAGTTTTAGAGGAGCAGTCAACGAGTAAATCGGATGATTAATTTGTGACACACAGTTTATTTATGTATTCTATGTAGATTTATGTGATAGCCTTAAACATATATAGCTATTTCATCAATTTAGTTTTTGTACCTGTCATTATGTACGAAACGCACAGATTTGCCAGAACGATTGCACTGACATCAATGACCTTGAAAATTGAATTGCATTGAGTTAATTAATAATATCGATAAATAATTACTAACCAAAGTAAACCAATCAAATCCCTTACGTGATTATAGCTTTTCTTTACAATTGCTTCATAAAAACTAGCAGCTTCACGAAATTTGTTTTCTTGCATGAAAATGACGTGTGCCACATTCAGTTTCCATACATCAACTTCATTACAAAACTCGACAGATTTGCGGAAAATTTTTTCCACCTGGGCGTAATTTTCTTTGTCCCAAAATATCTTTGCTTGTGCCATCAGTACAGGAATGTATTTACTAAATAACAACAATTTCACAATTAATATATTTTTTATTTGCTTACACAATAGATAACGTTTGGTGTTCTTGTATTTACCTTGCTAGCATTTCATCGTATTCACTGCAAAGTTTACTAGCTAACGCATCTTGCCCCAATGATTTAGCTTCCGTGACCTGCTTTGTTAGTTTTCGAAGAGCTTCTGCTGTTCGATTTGCCAGATCATCAAATTTCTTGTATGCTTCCTCCGGTGAAGTTTGTTGCGTTATTAGGGCATCAAAGAAATCGTACATAAACTGAAGAGATTTTTACAAAATTACATTATTTAAGGAATACATTATCGACTGCAACCAAACCGGTGTATTTATATAATAATGGTTTTATTACCGGAGTCAGGTACTTGTATGTCAAATGGGCATAATCTGCAAGCACATCTGCTGCCAAGTCATAGCACTCATATTTGCAATACAGAAGAAGAAGGTTGCAAAAAGTTTCCGGTGGGAAGGGGGTTTGTGAAAGTAGAAATTGAAGTTTCTCAAATCCTTCTGTCGGATTCACTTCCATATTAAGAATCGCTTGATTGTGCAATGTTATAGCATCCAGTTCTTCTTCATTTCGAGGTGGCATGTCCGTCAATGCTTCTCTTGCTCCCTTAGCTTAAATTGAAACACATTATTGAGCTACAATAGTTTACATTTGTTTTATAGTTAAAAATTAGTACTAACGGTTTTGAATATCAAACTCGAAAGCAGCTTTCAGATTGAAAGCCTCAATGAAAGCTGTTTCATGAAGCGTAAGCGTATTTCCTACGCTTGGTAGTTCAATGCCTTCTGTTGTTACCCCTACCCCCATTTCAGGATGCTGACTTACCTCATTTTGAATTATATCAGCTATTGTGTTAGGGAAAAATGCTGGATTAGTTTGACTTCTCACCCAATCATGTTTCAATTAGCTATTGAAAGTTTACATGTTTCAAATTATACCAATATGCTTAGCAGCCATCGGAATGTTCTGCAGTCTGTAAAACGTCAATGCAATATTGTATGAAAGATGAGGGCCATACCCAATTACTTGGGACGCCATTGTAAAACGTTGCAGAGCTTCGTCGTATCTACCTTCCTGGTGTTCCAAAAATATTAGAGGATTATTGATCATTGATCATGAAGTAATGTTAAATATCCTGTAAGTCAATTAAATCAATACCTTGTACAACAGGCACCCGCGATTTATTTCGGTATCAGGATCATCCTTAGGACATTTGTCTACTAATGACTTTGCATCAGCAAGTTCATCGGCACCATACTTGATTGCAGCTTGTAGTTTTAAAATCTATAGAGTACAATTTTTTCAGAATTTAATTCATCATAATAATTGCGTGCTACTACTTTTATATAATTATTAAATATGCATTGCTTACCCGTCCCTGAAATTCAGGGCTTTCAACCTGACATGTTGCATCCATCGCCTCATTATACATGCAAGCATGGTACAAAGCCTGAGCGTAATACAAACGGTACTCTTCGATTGTTGGAAACAAGTAAACTAGCCTCTCATAAGCTAATGCTGCATTAGTGAAGTCTTGACAGTAGAAATAGCAATATCCAAGAAGTGAAAGTGCTGCTCGACTCTGTATGCAAAGTTAATTCAAGATATGAACTTCGTAAATTAGCTGCAACTATATACTTTCAACTACCGACTAACATTTGCATGTAGTTCCAACTGGTCCTCCAGCACTGTTATGGCGTCCTTGTACTGCTGCTCTTTTATCTTAAGCATGGGATATTTGAGATTTTTAATTAATTAGCTTATTATGTAAATTCCAAACTGTTAAATGAAGTTAAATACCAAATTGTAGATGACTTTTGTATAGTCTCCCTCCCTGATTTCCATTGTTATGCCGTTATAGTAAAGGAGTAATTTAAGCAGTTTTTATGAAACCCAGTTTGATGGTTACAGCAAAGGCATTATATTCAAAAGACGAAAAATGGTTGTACTGATTTTTTCTTAATATAATATGCTAAAATGTTATTTGATAGCTGTAAGAAAAGCATTGAAAAACATTTTCATATAAGATTCAGGTACTCCGGGTTTGTTGTCCATCCTGGTTTCCAAGATATTCCTCTCCAAAATGGACTTGCGTGCTTGCGTGGAGTAGATACATGATTACATAAGCACATTGTGCATTTATCTTGTTGAGTTGGTTGTTGGGGTAGTATAGGATTACTGGAAGTAGGAGATATATACTTGAACTACTCTTTGCATTTCGGATAAAAGTCAATGACAGCTACAGTACAAGCAATTGCATCCAATACATTTGCATGCGTTTCTCTACACTCTCATGCTCATGCTGTTAGAAATACAGGTGATATTATAGCCATGTGTTTTATAAACTTCGTCCACACGTGAATTTCTTTTACGTGATTCATTGTGGTTGTATGAGACACTTGTTTTATGAGTTAAATTCTATCGAAAATAAAATTCAATTTAACATCACCCCGGTAAGTAGAACAATATTCTTTATTCAAGAGATTTTAAAATTTTATCCAGTGGAAAAATTTAGATTTTGAGATATCGCAGAATTTCATGTAGACTTTCTTTTACTTAATCAAGTACTAAGATGTTCTCATAGAACCTAATTAAGCGTCATCCATAAACCCACCTTCTCCATCATCGAACTCATTCATCATCTCCAACTGTCGCATTTTCTCTTCAATTTCCTTTTCTTTGATGGCCGAATTGCATATTTCCTCAACCTCTGCCTTGTACTTCAGGAGAGGATTTTCCATCACGACTTTCAAGGTGAAGTTTTCATTGTCCAGGTCGAATTTGAATCCGGTTGCCTTGCTCAATTTATCCCAGTGCCGATCTTTCATTCCTTTGTTGGTCATCAGCTCAACAAGTGGACACCAATCGTTTAGATCGTTAACCTTCTTGTTTAAAATTTTGAATGCTTGCCATTCCTTCAATGCTTTCGGCAGCATGATGCATCTTGTTTGGAAATTCTCCATGTCAGCTATGACCTTAGTCGTATCCACTTCAGGCCAACGGAACTCATGATACGAGTTCATAGTCCGGAGAAACTCGTTGTATAAACTATACAGTTTCTGTAACAAGGCAAGCTGTTTCTTCACAACATATATTTCTGGATATTCGTTTCTTGGAAAACCGAATAACTTCTCTCCAGAGTTACACATAGTGTATCGTTCCCATAACTCATCAAATTCATCTTGGAAGGTGAACAGTCTGTCTGTTGCCACTTCCACAGAAAGACCATCCTTCATTGGTCCCTTTGTCTGATAACGATCCAAGTACTGCTTAAGATCCTGCTGAAACTTTGCTACTTGCTCAATAAGCTTCTTCCTATTTGTGTCCTGAAGGCTCACGATTTTATCTTGTGTTTGAAAAGCTTTTGCTAACATTTTGTTGAAATTGTAACGAAGTGTATCTGCCCTGTTGGACTCATCGTCGGGAACACGGTACTTTTGGCTATTGAGAAACGCGTAGCATTCTTCAATTGGTTGGAGCATGGAGTCATTCTTGTACATATTCTCTCGTATTTTGATGAGGGTACTCATCACTGAATACAAATCATTCATGTCCTTTATCGGGATCTGAAGCTCCTTGTTACATTCTTCTACAAACTTGGCAATTTGTTGACAAATCACTTTATATTTATTGCTGAGTTGTCGGCAGTATGCAAGACGCCATTCTTTGACTTCACATCGAAAACCTAGTTTCATTTCTTTGGTCAGAATATCCATTGGTCCAGCCCGGTGAGATTGTGGTATGGCATCAATCTCTTCGTCTAACTCTTTGTAAGTTCTCATGATAGCTTCGATTTCTGTGATTACTGGATCTGTTGCCACAACTGCTTCCACTTCGTCCTCTCGTGTATCTTTCCAGAGGAAGTTGTAGTGCATATATTGGCTAATGATTGTCTGGACTCTTGGCTTGGCTTGTTGAACAACAGTTTGCATCATGAGCACTAATTTGCTAACATCTTTATGCTCCATCACTGGTTTGAAGCAGTTCTTCAATCTTGCATTCAAATTGTCCACTTGCATAGATGCTCGCACTGGAAAGTATATCCAATTCAACGGTTAATTTAAGAAAATTAAGTTTGTATGTTATGCTTGCAATTGACAGTAATGGTATCATGACATACGATAAGCGTCTGCAGGTTGTAATCTTGCAAACTGAGCAACCGGCTCATCGTGTGATTGTCCACCTTTCGTTGGGTCTTTGTAGAAAGGTGTTTCAGCGTCTTGTGCAAACGAGGACCTACGTATTTGTCCCCAGATAATCACCCTTTTAAGGCATTCGCAAATCAATTGGATGCCACGACTAAGAGCTTGTTGCATTTCATTTAATGTTGGCTTTAAAGTAATTGTCGGAATCGTTAGAGTTAAATCGGCAAAGAATAAGGGAACTCGATTCAAAACTTTTCCTGGATTTCTCTTTGATACTTGAGGTTCTTCTGTTCTAGTTCGTAGAATATCCAAACTAATCCTTGCTGTTTTCTGAAGGGCTTCAATACACTTTTGGTTATAGAAACCAAAAACATGTCGACATTCCTCATAAATGTGAACCATTTCTTCTTTGGTCATTTGGGTTGGAATGAGGGTGGGATCTATAAGTGGTTTATCTTGTCCTCCTGATTTCGCATTTGAATCTTCTCCTGGTAGTGGTACGGCTCCTGCTCCACTCAACCAAGCATTATATGGATCGTCTGGCATTGGAAGCTCACAACTGGTAAGTAATGCATGTATCAGCTCCACCACCGCATGCTCACAGATTCGGGACTTGTACTCGAGATCTTGTGAAACTAGCCCTCCATAACGATGAATTTTATCCAAAAACTCTTCTTGCGGCATAGCTCTATCGTCGGGAATGTCAATGAGCATTGTATGAGAGATATCATACAAAACTTGATTGATACGAATCGTGATAATTTCTTGCAGTTTCCTGATCACATCTTCCAACTCGTTCTGGTGAGCTTCAATGTAATTAAAATATTCTTCAGTTTTGAAAGAAGTCCAGTTGATGTTGGTGACGCCTGGCATGAAGGCCTTTTCAACTTTTTTCATAATGGGTCTCATTAAGAGAGCCAGATCTTGTGGAATTTTGGATTTCATTCCAAGGAACCTTTCCAGTAAACCTTTAATGCGCTCGTATGTTGCATACAATTTCTCTTTCTTATAGTAGACAACTTGGGCAATATCTGGAATCTCCAGTTCCATTTTCCGAAGTATTTCCGTTTCTTCAATGATTTGTCTGAAGAATGGGTCAAAGTTCAGGACAAGTTCTTGTCTCATGTTACCCCGTAACGTTAGGATTGGTGCTTCCAAAGCATCGTAGACAGAGTTGCACTGTGTCATCCAAGATTCGTGAAATAGAATTTCGTAGAAAATTAACTTCTTGGCTACACTGTTGAAGAGTTTAACTGTTGGTGTAGCTCCGTCACGTTTCAAAACGTCCGTCTTTTCTTGAAACCATTTCATTGGGCGTTCCAAACGTCTGAAATACAAAGAAAACGACAAATACATTTTTAAAAACTTTGCTGTATGGTCCTTGACAGTTTAATTTCTATCAAATAATTCAGCACATACTTGTACAAATGTCTTGCCCAAGATATCTTTCCAGCAAACGGAGGGTATCCTCTAGGCGTGGGAGTGTCGTTCTTTTCGGCTTCATATATTTGTTGGATCAGGATGATTTCATTATGGTAGAACTGAAACAGGTACCATAACTTTGCATCTATATCCAAGCAGCGATTCCTCAAGTTTTTGAATCTTTCCAAGAGCCATAGACCATGCATTGCAGTGGGGCATCCTTCTATGGCAGAATCCATAAATCCTTCCAATTTTACCTGAATTTCATCAATGGCAGACCTTATCGCAACAAAGTCTTCATCAAAATCAGGTTGCCTGAATTCGAGAGGGTCGTATGATTTAAGTTGAATTTCTTTTTGAAGAGTGATGAGACGAGCAGATATGTCTTCCAGTCCATCAATGTGCGACTCATGCACTGGATTGTACAGGTTGAAGATTTCTTCTATTTTGATTATCTGCAAACACAAGTGTCGACTAGTTTTCACATGCTTAGTATATATAGGTAATTAAATGTAGATTTCAACAAAGTTACCTTTTTCAGTCTTTCACAAAATCTTTCAAAACGTCCAAAAATGTTATTAACTGAAAAATCAAAGCGCTTCCCATCGGGATTGTTAGCCAGTTCAGCTTTTGTTGCTTCATATGATCCTCTATATGTTTCATAGAGCTCGATGCATTTAAGCAACTTCTCGACCATGGAATGTTTGTCTTGACTCCAAATTGTTTCTGCTCCATCATTGGTCAGGTAACGCCGACAAGATGCCACCATTTGGTTACTGATTTTCACCATCAACGCCGTGACTTTTTCGCAAGTGTTATAGTATCGTGAAGTTGTATGGATCGTTCTTATCGTATACATCATGCTGTTGATATGCTCGATCATTCCTGGAGGGTCATGCTGATACAATGGCTGACAAAACTTTTCCAGAGCGTACATGTACCTAACATTGTCTTTGGATTCATGGTATTCGTCTGACACTCGACTATCGACATCCTTCCAGCGCTGAAGTACAGGGAAAACGATTTAATATTTATTAAAGCATGAGGAAGCAGCGTGTGGAAATTCATTAGTAATAAAAGATTGATTACCCGAAGAACTCGAGATTTTGCTTGTAGAAGGACTTGAATGTAATTAACAAGCTGCCATTCTTGTGTTTGTTGTATGATATAACACATTTTTGCCATCAGATTTCTCCAGTACGCCAACTCTGCCAATGGACCCATACTATCCGTTTCCTTTCTCATTTGTTTGGAAATAGCAAGTACTCTTTCAATATTTTTACACCATAGAATAACCGCGTGTTCAATCTTCTGAACCACATCAGGATTCTTGGAGGCTTCCAATATATCATCAGTGGTCTTAATGGCAGTTTCTGATATATCATCTAAGTTTGAGATTTCCTTCAGATCCAATCTGCTAGATATATCATTCTTGCAATCTATAAGCATAAAAATTTACCAAGACCCATCATGACATGACAGGAGAATAAATTTGTTTCTTTCAATCATTGTTTCATTCTATGCCAAATATTACCAGTTAGAAACTCAGAGTAGTGAGTAATAGCAGTGAGGAATCGATGCCGAATCCTTGTCGCCATATCTGCATCTGGAACAGTTACCCATGTTGTATTTCCTTTCAGATTTTTGAAATAAATAGTCTGTAGTATGTCATTCAGTGTATCCAGAACTATGCCAGGCTCATCTGGATCCCTAAGTGTAACCATTCCAAAGTAGCACTCATCAGAGACATTTTTCATGCCAATTTTCACGCCAGAGTTGGGTCGCAAGAAATACATACAAAGGCCTTTAAGTGGTATATCAGTGCCACTTGTTATCATGACTCGCTTCATCTTCTCTTTTTTGGCACCTGGTGTAGGCAGTCCGGTTCTCCCAGATTCTTTAATGTAAAATATTATGTTTTAAGATGAACATCTTAACGATATCTGAAGAAACTTGTAATAATTATTTACCATTGCTTGGGGGATCATGATCCTGAAAATAGAACATTAGCGATTTTGTCCCTTGCTTATCAAAAAAGAATTCCATCAAGTCAATATACTCCTGGCAATCAATGACGAACTCCTCGACGTCCTTTGGTTTCTGATCCGTAAAGTATGCTATGACATCGATGAGGTGTTGATGTTGAGTGTCCAATGCATTTCTTCGATTTTCGCGTTCTTGTTTGGCCTTGAGGATCTTTTGCTTGTTTTGTTCTGCTTGCAAATGAGCAGCAACAGAATGCTTCCGTTTATCATCTTTTGTTCCATCACCTTTGGGAGAACTTTGACCAGAAGGTAGTCGAATTTTCCTGGATGATTTTTGTCTCATATCATCATCATCATCATCTCCTTCATCCGAGCCCATGGCGTCGAAGCGATCTTCCTCCTACCAAAACCAATCATAATGACTTCTTGACACGTAAGAAGTAAGGATATGTAAGGAATTATGGAATCTCAATGTACCATGCTCCCACCTCCTCCATCTGCTGGTGGCATAGTTTGATCCTGCTCTGGAGGTGGTGGTGCTGCCTCTCCAGCTTCAGGTGGTTCGTCGGGCGGAGGTGGTACCTCATCACCACCTTCAGCAGCCGCTGCTGCAGGCTCCACTTCCGCTTCCACTGCATCCGCTTCTTCCTCCTCTTCTTCAGGTGGTGATGGCTCTGGTGCCAATTCTGGAGGGTTATCGTCACCCTCCTCCTCCCCAACTTCATCTACTTGTTCATCGTCTGACATTCTGAAGTACTATTGAACACTTTTTGCTCGAGTTATTCACTTGACTTTCCAAAAAAATTCCAGTGCTTATCAATGATGATAAGGAAAAATATCTAGATGATTACGGTTAGGATAATAAAGTTAGTTGCCATTCCAGTTTTTGTATTACAACTAGTATATAACATATAGGAAATTGAGCAAATTTTCAAAAGTCTAAGTCATGGCGACCTGTTTTGTAACACAGATGGAAGTGACCAGCGGTGACCTAGGGAAGCTGCTGCCACCCAAGCCAGAGGAACCACTGGATTCCGACTGCTGCGGAACGGGATGCACTCCATGCGTATTTGATTTATTCAAGACAAAACTCCAACAATGGGAGGATACATGTGAACGAATGCGAGCTGGCCAAACCCCTTCTGATAATACTTCATCAAACCAGGAGTTTGACTATATAACTCCTTATGAATACGCTCAGTTTGTCGTAAAAATGATTACTCCAGACTGTCAGTCATGTAAAATTCTACAGTTTCACAAAATATGTGAGGAAAAATCTAGTAGCCAAACGATACCACATTTTAATTATAACTCCTTTCCTATTAAAATTGCTCAACACGTTGTATTGAGATTAGAAGATAAATCGAGACAGTACACTATCTTAGAAACAAGATCAGACGGCAGTTTTACGATACTATTTAAAATTTATCGGACAGGGTGGCTTACACCTTTGATAGATAACCTTCTGGTAGGAGACATTGTACAAATGAGAGGGCCTTTCGGCAAAGAATTCCAATACCAAGCTAATTCTTACGATAATGTAATTATACTTGCTGCAGGCACTGGTATAGCACCATTTTACAGAATTATTGACAAAATTTTGGAGAATGATAAGGATGATACAAGAGTTCTCTTGCTCTTTTCCTGCAGAAATGAAAACGAGGTTCCACTTTTAGGTAAATATAAGGAATGGGGTCGCAGTTGGAACTTTCAGGTGCAATATTATCTGTCTAAAGTGGAAGACGAAAAGAGTGCTATAAGTATTCATTATGGAATGACAGTAAATTGTAAGAAAATTGACAAGACTGATATAGAACTTGTTTTAAAAGTTAGAAAGAACAATAAAAACATGTTTTTAATTTGTGGCACCAAATCTTTTGAAAAAGATGTATTGAAATACTTAAAATTACTACAAGTAAACGAAGAAAAAATAAAGCTCTTCTGACACAAACTTATGGCTGCTGTTTGAACATTTTCAAACCTAATACTACGCATTTTACTAACTACTTCCTAAGTACTACTTGCTGAGTATCACCAAGTGGAAGCCGCAAATGTAGCCGGTACACGAATTTCCTGTTAAACAAGATGTGGAATTAGAAGCAATCACACAGCCGCATTAATAAATTACATTAATTTTACACATTTTACCATTTGACAGTTGGGACAGTCCACAGAACGACGTAGAGCAGTCTTAGAAATATCACTGACAAATAGATCGTAAAGGCACTTTCGATGGAAAACAGATCCACAGTCGCAACTGACTTCAGGAATTTCATCTTCGAAGCTGTATACATAACAAACAGTACATAGTGTTTGCTCCATCTCCTCGTCCTCGTCGTTATCTTTTAGAATGAATTCGCAACCCAGAACCATTTGTAAATTGCGAATAACGGTTAAACTTTCATCCCATTTCTGCAATTATATGTCAATGTTTCCAACTATCTTTCTTTAGCCATTTTCTTAGTTCAATAGAATTGGTGTAAAATGTATGTGGTATGTACGTATGTCTTACATTGCAACCGCTATCAATTGACGCACTAAAAGCTTCAACACATCTTTCAGGGCCGGAAAAACTGACTTGTGGCAGAGCTCTAGGCACTAAAGCATTAAAAGTAAGATGAATGATAACATTATTATCAAGAAGCGCTTTTCGGTGATAATGGCTCCTATTGGGCTGAGTAGGATCAACAACTTTTACAAAACTATCTAATTCATCCATGTCATCCCAAAATTTACAACATTTGTCGACATGAGATCGAAACAGTTGATAAATTTCTTGTATACGCTGCAATTTAAAAAAAAGTCAGTAGTTAATTTTAATACCCAGTTTAACAACATTATCATGAATTTACTATAAATTACTTATGGCTGAAATACCGATGGCCATGTTATACTCTCAGGTGAAAATGGTAGATCTGTACAGACTTTAGCTTTCACTTCCGGATACCCAAGTGGAATCGATAACTTTAATCTGTGTTCTCTTTTTGATCTATCCACATGCTTCATAATTACATCTCGGAAATCATCTGAAAGGTTGACAATCTTTAACCCAAATCATGCATGATTAAACTTCCGATCATTCTGAATTGTTTGGATAGCATGTAAATGCACAAATCACAAATACATTTTTTAGTATTTTTTACATACATTGCTCACGCCAACATTTTCAATTTCATCAATAATTGTGGAATAGAGGTTTGGATCTGTCGAAACAGATTCTTTATTTACATAATCACCGTCACTCGTCTTTGGAATCACCTGTGGAATGCACACACAAAAACTGATAAGGAATTGTTATTATTAGTACATTTTCTTTATAATGAGATTTGTATCTTTAACAATGGTTCCTTCTTGATTTTGAAAATCCTGGTTACCTGCATTTCGATCCGTTCCAGTAATTCTAAGAATGAGCCACAATGAATTTCAGAAATCTGTAATACAAAATTCATGTTAATCACCCATTTCTTCATGCATCTGCATTAAAGCAAAACATTTTTCTACTTTCATACCTTCTCCAGAACAGAATCCCAGTATTCACATGACTCGGCATTTAGGTCACGGCTGTCCAATTTAAATCCTTCAGCAGACGGGAAGTTTGGGGCAAGTAATGATATTAAAATTGCCTGCATAAAAAATCAATCAACAAGTTTCAATTTGAGCATTAAACAAGAGTAAACCATATAAAAAGCTGCACGAGGCTATATAACCTTCATCAACAATGCATTTAGCAGTCACCTGTCCTTCAGTTGTTATAAATCCTCTCCACTTCTTCAAGTCATCGGACATGCTCAAAAACGGAAACTGGGACATTATTTTAAGTTCCGTTTCTCCATCCATTGTACAAGATTGCTTTCAGTTTGTCGCAGTCTGTAAATCCTACATATATATAATATATAACATATAATATGAAACTGATACAATACAGTTTATGCGACAATTGTCCAGACACAAAGATCACTGCGCATATCAACAGCGTAACTGTTTTGAATGTCACGAATTTCTCCGTCTCAAATCTTTCAGCTGGAGAATTTCTTGAATGATTGTCAAAGTCAAAACAAAAAAGTGGTTGGTAGCCGGTGTTTACTTTTTGTTCCGTGGTATGGAAAAGTGTATGATGTGTATATCTTGCCATGCAAATTTTCTATGACTAGTGTGCACTTGGACTAAAAATCTTTGTTACCTTGCGGCTGCCTATAATGCACTATGAGATCTTTTCAGAGAACAAAATCTTTTCTGTGTCCATGTCCATGAGCATTTTTCTATGCTAATGCTTGTAGATCGGATCCGTATGCATAAAATGCTGATTTGGTTAATACAGAATGTGTATAATAATGCATTCACTAACTTCTGTATAGTCTACTTATAGTACTTACATGCAGCACAGTACTAATGAGAGAAAGTAGAGAAAAAATGCGTATTATCATAATATTGATTCGGATATATATAGTTGAAAAATCGTATAACGCATACCCTCCTGCTCCAGCATTGTATACATTCCATATATATCCATGAAAAAGATAAGCAATACTTTTTTGTCGATAGTTTACCTAGCCGTAGCACATACTAGTACATACCAGGTATGCTTCATTAAATTTTGTCCTTGTTCCAGCATTGTCCTTTCTTATAATCATCCTCATCCTAGTTTCGGTTTTATGTTAACGAAGCACAATGTTTGAGCATAGTTCAAAAACGATTTACCTACCCAAGCATGAATCAAGGGAGTATATTCAGTATGAGTAAAGATTACATGCAAATTAACTGATAATGACAAGCCATTTTCTGTACGGGTAAGAGGACTTGCTGACTTGCTAGTTCTGATTGGAAAAAGATTTCGTAGTTCTTTTGGAATCTCTACTTCTTTGATGCTGTGTGTTGCATTACTATACAAAACTTTTGAGTAAGTCCTTTATGATTCATAAATTATGAAATTAATTATTATATTTCGAGTTAAGAGCATTATAATTTTATGAACACGATTACGGTTAATTTTATATTGCAGAAAGGAAATCAGCCCCTATTGCATATTGCAAGCTACTGAATTGCTCCTACTTCAAAATGTCCTACATGTCTCTCAACAGCATTAAAGATATAATAGGCGAGAAAGGAGATTTCCAGCGCAAGTCCTCCGTATTTCGAAATACCATATCCAAAGGTGGACCCTTTCCTCCAGAAGCGGATCGCTATCATCTCTATATTAGCTTGGCTTGTCCATGGGCTCATCGCACTTTGATTGTTAGGAATTTGAAAGGGCTTGACCATGCCATTGGCCTTTCAGTAGTTCATTATTTGATGCTCGAGAATGGATGGGAGTTTGCTAATTCCGACGTTCCTGGCTGTATACCTGATACTGTCAACAGTTTTAAAATGGTTCGGGAGCTCTACTTTCAGTCAGATGCAAACTATGCTGGAAGATTCACAGTGCCTATCCTATACGATAAGAAGACGAAATGCATTGTGAATAACGAGAGCTCGGAGATAATCCGCATGTTCAACTCCGAATTTAACGAATTTGCCAAAAATCCTGAGTTGGATATGTATCCGGAAGCATTGAGGTCATCTATTGATGAAATAAATGCCAGAGTTTATGATGGCTACAATAATGGAGTATACAAAGCTGGATTTGCAACATCGCAACAAGCTTATGAAGAAAATGCCAAGCTGGTTCATGACACAATGGTTTGGGTCAACGAAATATTGAGCGACCGGAAGTATTTGTGTGGAGATGCATTGACAGAAGCAGATATAAGACTCTTCACTACAGTAATCAGGCACGATCCCGTCTATTTAGTTCATTTTAAATGCAACTTGGTGGCTGTGAAGGATTTACAGAATTTATCTAGATGGGTGAAACTCATTTATCAAAATGAACGAGTTCAAGAAACAGTGAATATGGAGCACATTAAGAAGCACTACTACATGAGCCATAAGCACATTAACCCAAGCGGTATTGTGCCATTATACAATGGAAGTCTTCTTGAGAAGCAATGAATAATTAGTCTTAGCTATAAATTTTCAGAAATGAAAGCAAGATAATAATAATAATAATCAACTATCTACCTATTTGTCACTACCAACAAATTAATAAAGACAAAATTAAAAATTCAACGTTATTTTTCTTTGTGCAAAATAGTATTATAATTTATTATTCTTGTCTTCCACCGGTATAACAAGTATTAAATTTGATTTTGTTAACAATTATTTTTCATTTTTCAAAACTTTTAGCTGTTTGCATGTTACAACGAAATCCCATAGATGTGACAGTGCTTGCTATGCTGATTAACTATCTGAGCACTGATTAGCACAACTTAATCAGTAAAGTAGGACTTGTCCTTCACACGTAGGCTTTCTAAGTCTTCGTAAATACCTACATCTGGGAATCTCTCGATCCATGACTGAACAAGGCCTGTTGGGGAAGAATCATACGATTTCAGCTGAACGGTCCCAGAACCTGTTTTAAGCAATCAAAAGAACTGGCATTAGTCACATTAAATCATACAGGATTCAATATACTTGTATATAGGATAAAGTTCTTCACCATTCAAAGATAAGTTGGGTTGGACAAACATCTTTCTAGGCTGTTTCTTATCAAGTACAATATCACGCCACTTAGCCCATGGATGTTGGCCTTCGTTGTTCACAGCAGAATACTTGTCAAACATGCTTCTAGCAGACTTAATATCAGCAGTTGATTTGTACACCTATGGAATCACAATTCCAACAATAAAATTAATGTCTAACACATCTACTTATAATATATGCAAAATATAATAATTAACGAAATTTTACCTGCAGCTTCAAAGAAAATCTGAAATTGCTTTACGACCAACAGTATTGATCTTGCTTTCATTCAATGCTAACTCCAAATCAGGTTTCCCGTCAGTTCCGGTCTTTTCAACGACAGTTACAAGTCCCTCACCAGCCTCGATAAGTACTTGAAGAATAACAAAGCGAGCTTGAGAATGGGACTGCATCCACGATGAAGTTTTCGGCTGGTACATTTCCAAACATTTTGAAACGCCAGTAACTACCATCGAAAGCCAATTGGCATAGATAATGATATCAGCCTTCTTGTCATCAATTCCGAAAATTCTGTACAAGGATTTATGCAAATTATTAGAATTCAATTTACTAGCCCAGCCCCTTATGAAGTAAATAACACTACTACATTGAACTTACTTCAGGAAATTTTTATCAAGACAAAGCAAAAGTCCAACGCATTCAGCACGACATTCTTCATAAGCTGACCCAAGTGTTGTGAACACTGAATCGTAATTTTCTCCATCTTCATACCAACTTTCAATCTAATATTTCGAAATTCGAATATTATTCAACGACTTAAGACTTGATGACATAATTTTCAACAAATATACTTTGGTAGTTGTACTTGTTAACTTGTTAATCTTACCAAGTCATTTGTAATTGGATTCTTCAAGTCTGAAGGGTAATTTGTTGTTCCATCCAAATTTTTCTTTAACAATTTCCCAGATCCGTGTCCTAGTAATTCATGGTAAGCAACTTGGACCAAGTTACCAATATTCACGATTTTTAGTTTTGTTCTATCATTAGTACTTATCGTTGCTCTTTACGGGATTTGATCAGCTATTTCTATATACGTACTATAATACTAGTGCATTGAATAGATAATACGTGGTTTAACAACACCTACCTCAAATGCTTCAATACGATGCGTATTTAAAATTTCCTTGTCTTTATCGTTCACAAATGGCATGACTGCATCTTTGTAGCTTGCGGGTATGACATTCCCAAGTGATACGTTTTTGAAACCCTCCGATTGTCGTATTTCATCATCTTTCGAAAAAAATTAAGTTTCCTTTTCATTTCATTTCTCAATATTCATCTTTTGAATTTATAGCTGACTTACAATTGGGAATGTTAATTCCTGCAGGGATTCCACTTCCAGCAAACGTGACAACGTCAAGAGATGTGAAGTCAGGTCTCAAAAACACACTTTTTCAAACTCTTTTGGCCAAGGCAAAAGTTTCAAAAGTTCTTCTGCTTTATCAACAAGAACGGCGAATTTCTCAGACAATGGACGGTTAACAACACTAACAAATCCCTCAAATTCAGCTCGGACGCCTGAAGGGTCACGGTAATTTTCTATGAATCCAATGTAGGTTTCCACAATAGGTCCTTTGTCAAGTATCCAGAATCTCGAACCATCCTTATGTGCGTCTAAAGAACCCTTGGTAAAGCTCTCAACATAAGATTGCAGCATCTTCTTTTCATTTTCGTTGGAAGCATATTCCTATAGAATGGATTCAAATATTTCACACTTACTAATAAACACATCGTAGCAGTTTTTCACCGAAGTAAGCATGATATTTGATATTTTTAAATGTTAAATATAATATCATCATACCTTTGCTTTGTCGAGATATTCAGACAATTTCTTCATCAAAGGGGCGTAATCTCCACGCGTCAATCGAATTTCACATCCTTCAAATGCATGAGCTTCAGGCTGCTTTGCATCCACCTCTGCAGATGCAGTACGAATCTACAATGACGAAACATGTTAATATGCCATATCAGCTTTCAGACCCTTCTAAAATGATTGATTAAATGATTTAAAACATGAAATTATATCAGTTATCATTGAAGTTTACTGCTTTGCTTACCTCGTAGCTAACATTTTCGCCCTCTACAGTCTTGAAACATCGCGTCATCCATCCTTCGATACCCTGCTTTTTCATGAATCTATTGATCAACTCAGCATCGTCTTGAGTGCAATTGTACGAAAAGTAGGTTGAAATACCCTATGGAATACGTAAAACAAACAATTATCTGACATTGATACGCAAACTTTCTGTCAAAGCTCAACATTATTATGGAAGAACAACATTAAAATTTCAAAGTTAGATTTAAATGAAAATTACCTTTTCCCCCAACCCAAGCTGCTTTTCCCTCTCAGATAACGAGTAAACTTTGTCTTTTAACTTCATTCCAAAGTTGCAAGGCACGATCAGGATTATGAGCGATAACTTTGCTTTCGTTACGAGACTCTCCAACTTATTTAAAGGCAGGCCTGGAATTATCTTGGTGTCACCAAATCCTACACCGTGCAATAAATTTTCCAAATATAATACATAAATGTTTAATCTTAAAAGCAGTAATGTTTCATGCATGTTTTAGATAAAAAATGTATGTTACCTTTGTAATTTCCAGCGTTGAATAAAATCCCGCATGTATAAACCAACAACGCCTTCCATTCATCTTCAGTGAATTCACAATCACTAACTGCAACCGTTTTTAAACCTTCCACACCGTTGGTTTTAAACAGATCATGAAGCAAGCAAAATATTGCAGGGGATTCCGGTGAAGTCTTTAATAATACAAAACATACAATATAAAAATTGGCTCATCATGGGCTAATTTTTTCCGTGGTTGATTGATTTTCGGACGATTAAACATTCAATAATAATTTACTCCAGCATTGATTAAGTACCTGAACATCAACAATCAACCCACCGACCCAGCAAGCTTGACTCAAATAATACGTGTAAAGCTTTTCTTGATCAGTAAGCCCATTAAATGCTTCCGTGCAATCCAAGTTGACCACAGGTTGTTCCAATGGAAGAATGTAGTGACTTAACGCTTTTGGATCCATTTTGGATTGAGAAACGCTGCTTGTCAAATTGTTGACCTCTGCTGCTGCTGTTCTTATCGCTGAGCTACTAGGTTGAACGTGTGAGATGGTGATACCTGGAGTCGGGGCACTTGTGGCAGCTGGAGTTGGTTGATTAGATTGAAATCTCAAACTTTTAACGGGCTTGAATTCTGACCTACACAAACCATGCGAATAACGTTAAATTTGAAGGCATACATTTGGAAAATAAATTATCTTTCAGCTAAAACTAATGGTTAGTATAATTTACTTACAATTTAACGGAGTTGCAAAGCGACGCTGCCGATTGTACCCGAAAAACTTTAGGACTGTGGGATCTTACTGCTGAAAATGATATACCTCTTCTGAGTGCGAGTTGAAAAACTGGCGATGTGTAACTACTACTACGGAATACTGTTCCAAATAGCTTCAGGCTCATCTAAATTATGGTGCAAAGAAACGCCTCTCTCGGTGATATTTTGATGAGAAGCGAATGAAATATTTACCTTTTTGGTAGGATGGCGATGATTGAGTGCAGCCAAGTCCCTGTAACAAAAAGTACACTATAATTCAGAATACGTCTACTAAACTGACAACTATTGATAATCAAATCTCTTCATTACAAGTCAACCACTAACAAGATAAAATTGATAATGCAGATGCCGGTTGGGCACTAAATCTTCTTTAATTAACCGACCGGATGCTAATTATACGTTTATCTAATTGAATAATAGACTGGGGATGAATCGACTGGTTTTTAAGTGTATTGATCCCAGTTACAATTGCAGTTGATAAGTGTGTTTTTAAGATTACCTGAATTCGTTATCCAAATTACTTGACTTTTGTGTACTCTACAGATGACAGAACAAGTTCATGTACGAGCTGCTCCTATCAACACGGCGTATGCTGATCGTGTGGTGAAGATGACGATGCAGATGAAAGTGAGAGTGAACACGAGTGTGTTGAGCAGAGCTGCTTTGAATGGACTTGTGTTACTTGCTGTATCTGTATGAAATCTGGTGATAATTTTCAGTGTAACGTGTTTTGGAACGTTCCGATTCGAATCGTTTCGTTTTAGCACTTGATCCTGATTTTTTTAGTAACTTTGGAACGAACCCAATCTCAATTTCTGAAACGTTACCTGCGCTGTCGTAAATGTTTTGTCCAAAATGAATGAAACAGCAGATTACACTTCACAAAACAAAGATATGCAGCTATCGATCGTGGTTTCATGACTTTGTATAAATTCTAGTGCGTTTGTAAATACTAATGATGTTAGAAACAAAAGTTAGGATAACTTACCGAGGTTGTTTGACTATATACAAGGATATTTATTTGCTCGTTTTACATATTTAGCAAGATATACATAATAAACAATAAAATCGCACGCTTGTTATCTGTTGTGGAATAACATAATAGTATAAGATTGGATCAGTTAATTAATTAAGAAAGCTGTGAGAAGAAGAGGAGACAAGGCAAACGCTATATAAACTTCCTACATTGTCTTTTAATTCTAAGATTGAACCTGCACATTTAGCGGCACAATTATGCTTCGTACTTGCTCTTGTGCTTCAGTAAATAAGCTGCGAGATAATCAATCGGTTCTGGAGGTCTCTCTTTGCTCAAAGCACCCAAAGCCTGGAGTAGAATTGGTACAACAGTCTGATCTAAATACTGGCGAGTGGGGACGCTACCAAGGTCAATTCTTGCTTTTTTACTTGGAGCTTCGCTGATTTCCTTTGCGACAATTTTCTATACATTGAACAATCACAATTATTAGTAATCTAAATGTGAATAGATCCGTTGTAACAATATTAAGTTATGCTCCTTACTTGCACTTGGGCAGAAAGAGAGGCTCCAGTGGTGTCATCGTTAGATGCTGGATCTGGTTTACCAGAATTACTATCTTGATTATTAACATCACTCTTGGTTTCTTCACCACCCCCATTGTCAACCTTATCTACATCTGTAATCCCAGCAGCCGGTTGCGAGAGAGATTCGCCATCATCTGCACGAAAACAAATACAGTGTAATAAATTCTGGCTCAATGACATATAAATGGTAACAACACAGTATTGACATTTAACAAATTAATATACTTTTCTCCAATGACGTATCTGCAACATCCATAGCGTTAGCGTTGTGTGATCCATTGCTAGCCTTTTCAGGCTCCATTTCCGTGCCAGAAAGCTCAATGATATCCTGGGAATCTCCTAAATTAATCAAACGCCAAAAACAAATCAGTCTATATAAAAATTCTCCAGCGTATTATTAATCTCCCATTAATAACTTGACTCCGTTTTATCCTACCTGGTAAAGTAGTGTCAGTGTCCATCTCTACTTGGTTGTTGATCAGGTTGGTTATAATTTCAAATCCTTGATATAAAATTATTATTGCTGCATCAGTCAATGAATTGTAGCAAAGTCAACAAAAAATCCGTTCAACTGTTGTCGTACCTATTTAAAATTTACTGTCAAAAGAATCCATAACACCTATGGATCTAAATTGATAAGAGAGATCACATTACAAACCAAACAAACAACATAACTCGCATTGATCAATCAATCAAAAATTCACTCATGTATATTTCACATCCACAACAACGGAACAGTGTCCATTTGAGCTTTTTTTTGCACTGATAAACCCCGCATATAAAACTCGCGCTTTGTCACCTACTTTTTATTGAGGCAACGCGATCTGAATGAAATTCTTCTCAATCTAGTCACACAAGCCAGTAGCAACCGAGTGCATTGGTGAGACATCTTGTGGGAGCTCGATAAGCTGTTTGAGAGCAGAAAGCATTTCCACCGGGTAGCCATGAGTTCTACAGCCACATGCATTTACACAGCAAGTAGTTAGGCACAAGTGCACCCTTCGCATCCAGTCTTGGTAAAGGAAGAGGAGATATATTGTCATTCACCGGAATTTCTGCTATTTAATCAGGTAAAAACTATTTAATTTTTAACTTTTTACTAGAATAATTAGTGGAAAAGAGAGTGGAGTAATAGAAGAATGAATAGTTTTGTATAATTTGTGATTTTATCGTATTTTGATTGAAATCAAATGCTACGGTAAGACAAGAAGCTGTCGCCTGAAGCTGCTGTGTAGTTGAATTTAATAAAATTGTTTGTTGATTCAATCAAGGGTTATCCTTTAATATATTCACATTGTTTGGTTTTTGTACGAAATAACTGTCGTTTTATAGTTTCAAGGTGTTTATATTTTGTTTGTTTACTTTACAGAATCAAGTGACTATTCCACAATGGGTAAGCCCAGCGGTTTGAAAACTGCCAGAAAGCACGTTAACCATCGTAGAGATCAAAGATGGGCAGATAAGGACTACAAAAAAGCCCATTTGGGAACACGTTGGAAGGCCAATCCTTTCGGAGGAGCTTCCCACGCCAAGGGCATCGTTCTCGAAAAGGTAAATATTACATACGATGAAATCCGAGCAAACTATAAGTCAATATTTTTAGTTCCACTTTACCAGTTTAATTGTTAGACATTAGTTATATAAATGGTGTTTATGGCAGAACTTGGATTTTTATCATAAATCAGTTAGTCTTGAAATAGCACCAATATCAACAGATTTTCTTAACCCTGCAGCGCTCGAGTACATTCAGCAGTTGCTTCTGAAACTCTGACAATCTTCAACAAATTATTTATCATTATGAAGTAAATGTTGATAAACTGTGTACTAATGTGTAATAATTTTGTGTTGTAGGTCGGAGTAGAAGCTAAGCAGCCTAACTCCGCTATCAGAAAGTGCGTAAGAGTACAACTGATCAAGAACGGCAAGAAGATCACGGCCTTCGTTCCCCGGGATGGTTGTCTCAACTTCATTGAAGAAAACGACGAAGTATTGGTTGCAGGTTTCGGACGTAAAGGTCACGCCGTCGGAGATATTCCCGGAGTCCGATTTAAGGTAGTTAAAGTAGCTAACGTGTCTTTGCTCGCTTTATACAAGGAAAAGAAGGAAAGACCTAGATCTTAAATGAGAATGTTCCATCAATAAACAAAAGTTTTTACCGAAATGTAATTTTGACCACCGAGTACTGTTTACATATGTTATCAATTTATTTTCATAAAGAGTGCCATATAGTATATATTTACAAAAGGGTGTTTTATGACTAGCTTAGCTAAAAGCTTACTTTAAACAACCAACATTCTTTCTTATGCACTTTCATACAATTTGAGAACAGTGTGTGTGTGTAACAAGGGATATAAACATCAACTTTTAAGCCACTGTAGAATACACCCTAATAGTAAGCCCTCCCAGAAAGGCAGTGATGATTAATTTGATTACAAGTGATGTCCAAGGATCAATGTGAGATGCCAGGGAAAATATGTCAATTAATAGTCCCTTGTAGACCCCAATTATGGCAAGAATAGCAACTACGGGGTAGAAGGAGGGCTTCACATCATGTCTGGACCACAGCCATACCAACGCTGCTGTCATTATATGTTGAACCTGTGTAAAAGTTGAGGAAAGTAATTGGGTCAAGTTCATGAAACCTTTGATACCGTGAAAGTATGAAGTCGTTTTTATCTAAGGATGAAATCTGACTTCCGTATGGCTATTATAATATTACCATGCTAATGTTGGCATCAAAGCTCATCTGAATGTATTTCCAGTTGAATTCAATTCCCTTTGCTCCTACCCAAATTGTAAGGAACCTTGAGAGAATGAGCTCTGCCGTACCCCATCCAATTCCTGCAGTCAAGCATTTGGAATGGCCACGCCCTGGGATTCTTGATAATGCAATGTACATTCCAATCAAGTCAGCCAGGTCGATGGAAGCTTTGAAAAATTCCTGGAAAGAAATCAAAACCAATAAAGTGACATTGTTTGAATCAAACTGTGAATCTTGATCGCACGAATGAAACGTGCACTGCTTGTCAATGAATTGAATAGTTTCAGTAGATATGGGAATGCAATTGGCCATTTTAGAATAAACCAACAGTTGGTTGAAAGAGCTGTCTAGAGAGCTTACAAGAGTCAACGGATTCTTCACATCTTGAAATGCATCCAGCGTCACAGCAGCGTCTCGCTGGCTTCCAGGAACAGGAAAGAATGTTGCAAGCACAAGCATTTTACAGAGTTGCGTCAACGCATATATCATTCCAGTTGCAACACATTTCCAAAACGCTCCATATTCCGACCTGTTAAACAAATGCGCAAAAATTCGTTTGTAACTTGTCCAAATTCCAATAAATGCAGTGATCAAATTATTTTACAAATAGGGTTAGTTTTTTGTTTTTAAAAAACTCACAGTCCCGAGTGTTTGTACGCCAAGTAATATGGTAGATAAGCTAGTGCGATACAGTTCCCAAAATGGTAGAAAGTCATGCTGATAGTAATCACTGATTACTTTATTTCTTCAAAATTAAATACGTACGTAGAACCTGTAGAACTAGGATAATTTCACTAGCTAACCAACATCAGCTCATACTCAATATTTAGCTGCTTCTGCTTATTCGTCTTATCACTGTTGGTTCCTTATTCCGGCTGATCGTTAGTCAAACGCCGTTAAAAATAAAAATATAGATAATTTATAGTTCCGAATAAATAAGAACTAATTGAGCAACTATTTAAAAAATATAAATATGCCTTATTTTTCTCATCCGGCTCATCCTAAAAATCAAACATTTTTCTGCCGCGTGGCGAGGAAGGGGACAAGTGAAATGGTTAAAGCAGGGGCTTTCGCAGAACAAAGTGTTTGTAACAACAATTCTTCCAACTTTCTCTCCCATCCGCCTCGCCTACCTCTTTCAGTTTCATCTTCATCTTATGCTGTTCTGTTATGCTGTATTTACTAAATTATGCTAATCATTAGTGAGATGGTTATTCATTGATCATTTGCAGCATTTTATTTCGTGCGGATACAGGTGCATTTCCATTATTTGTCACTATTGGTATGATTATAAATAAGCTTTCAAAGACCAAGTTTTACAACAATCTGTCGATACATGTCAAACGCTCTCAGATAGTAAAAATCGGCGTATGTAATCGAAGTGTCAAAGTCATTTTGATGAAAGAACACCGTCCCATTCACAAGGATGGCTGGGATTAGGTACTCTGGCTTGGAATTCGCCTTGTAGTTCTCCAACCCGTTGAGAATGGCTTCAGCAGTGTCAAAGTATCGGGCTTTGTTTCCGGTGACTTCATATAAATTAAGGAATGCATGGGCAGCAATTGTGGCAGCAGCGGTGTCTCTTGGTTGATACTCTCCGTTGTCCAATGGAGCATCGAAGTCCCAGTATGCAACAGAGTCTTCTTGTGGCAGCCTGTCGATGAAGTATGTTGCTGCTTTCTCTGCTTGTTCTAGATAAGGTACTATTCCTGTCTTTTGGTAAGTTGTGGTGTATCCGTGAATAGCCCATGCAAGACCTCTCGACCAGGTTGAGTTATCAGCCATGCCTTGAGCATTGTATTTTCTTGCGACTTCGCCATTTGATTCATTATACCCCACGACGTGATAGACGCCGTAATCTTCACGGAAATGCTCTTCGATTGTACGATTTGCGTGTGACAAAGCAATGTCCCAGAATGTTGAGTTTCCAGTTATTTCATAAGCACGGAACAGAAGCTCTAGGTTCCTCATGTTGTCGATGATGACGGTGACTTCAGAACCTTGATTGGTGTTCCATGATCGAAGGCATTTTGCTAAGGCTGTTAATTGAAAGGGTATAACATACTAATTGTTTGAAAGGGCGACGTTATGTTTGTTAAATTATTTATTTGATAATTGCTACTTACGATGGAATCGAGTTGAAAGAGAAATCGCAGTTTGGTTAATAATTTGTTCATATTCCCTTCTTGTAGCGTTGTCAGTTATATCGCCATATTCCAAGGCAAGGCCATAAGTTGACATAATGACAAATCCAACATCATGAGTTCCTGTGTCAAACTGTCTTGGCTTGACTCGTTCTTGGTATTCCAGCGCTAGTGATTTCCAGTAGTCATCGTGGGTTAGCTTATACAGCATCCATAAGGAACCTCCATAAAATCCCACGGTCCATGCTCCGAGCTCGCTTAAGTTCCATTCAGGAGACAATGGGTTACCAGTGCTTATGAATCCATTTTTTCCATTTAAAGATAGAGACAATTTTGTGTACTGACGAATGGAATAGTATAAGATATCGTCAGAATCTAGGAGTTCTGATTCAGTGAAAGCAATAAACAATGTTATTGAAAGAATGGATGCTAAAAGTAATTTCCGAAACATTTTAAAATGTGCCGTTAGATTTTAAATGGTACAATAACTTAAGTAGCAGAAAGTTGCGTGTAGGTTTCTGGAACAAAGTGGAATACTGTGTAAGCTCTGTTTACAATTAATTGATATCAAAGTGAAAATGTCAAACTTCATGAAAAGTGAGTACACTACTTATATAGCTTGAGTGACACATATTGATAAGCGGATTACAGATTGCGATTAGGTGTGTCAAAAGACTAAAAACCCTAATATGTTCGTTGGCTACATATATTACCACTTGAATTAAGTTTCGCATTCTTACATGAATTTTCATGTTTTGCAGGAATCGTAAGATTTCATATAAATTTACCTGAATTATTGTAGTATTAATGTAAATTATAACGGCAGTATTAACAAATTTACGTACATCTCTGATCTCACGATCAAAAAAAGGGTTTAATTGAGATGGACCCGTGATTATTGATGGATGACCAGTAACGCAGTTTAATCTTCTCTTTATCGTTCCACTTTTAGTACAATATCGCTTGCCAGTATAAGTACGAGAGATGATTAATTAGCATAAAATAAAAATGCTTGCGTTGAACGAAAAGGAAAAACAAGTTTCAAGTAATGAATTTTCAAGTATAAAAGCTGCCATGAGCGTTTATGTATATTTTTTTTCGGATTCATTGGTTGTACTTGTTTGCAGTTTAGGTAGGATAAGCAATCATACTATTACATTTACAATTTATATCAACGTATTCAATATCAAATACTTGTTACTTACCATTTGTCACATTCAATCATTCAATTTTAAACATCGTACTCCTAACCAAAGTTCATCTAAAGTGCGACAAAAGCATTCGAATCTTCAACAGTCTAAAAATGTAGAGCCTAAAAATACTTTTAAGATCAGGAAAATAATATACTATCCTTAACATTCAGGATAGCAGTGATAAATTTCATCAGTCGAATGTTTTCCGTTTAACTTACATACATATAAATGCATACTCCTGTTGGCTTCATTCATTCATTCCGGAGAAGAGCATTTTTAGGTATCTGTTT
The DNA here is from genome assembly GCA_001718145.1 of Orchesella cincta. Lineage (NCBI taxonomy): Eukaryota > Metazoa > Arthropoda > Collembola > Entomobryomorpha > Orchesellidae > Orchesella > Orchesella cincta. The sequence goes on from LJIJ01000578.1 coordinate 36,273, forward strand.
GCTTGCACGCTCAGTACGAGTATGCAGAAAGTGGCTCATGCATGTGAGTGTGAGAATGGGCATGTGCCGTGCCGCAAGCACCGTGTTCTTTGTAGGGTATAAGCAAAGTGAGAGATGATATGATACCTTTACTTGCTACCCTTATGAACCTGCAGCTATTGAATGAGAATGAATCAAAAGGTGGACCCTTCATTTTTTATATCATTTTTTATATAAAATCTAATGGCAAAGGGAATGTGCTCACTAGAGGCTAAAGAAACTAAACATTTTATATCCCTCTGTTCCAGCTTATATGGGCTCCTGTTTGATGAAAGGATTGAAAAGCCTTTTTCTTGATTCCATTTTTTATTCACATTAAGTTTCTTTATGAATGAAAGTGTTTTTTATCCCGTACCCTTTCATAACAGTTTTTGTGGCTATTATACATCATCACCCGCAGAAATCAGCAGCATCACGCGAAGGGCTCTGATGTTGATATAAAAAGGCTACTTACTACTACTGGCGAGCAGTGCACCCTTTTTTTATTGGAATTTTGATGATGATCCGCAATAAGATTTATAAAGCAAGAACAAGTTTTTATATCAACCCTTCATGGCAGATGGACGGTAATGTATAAAATTCAAGTTCAATGGACAAAAACTAAATAAATTGTTAGATTACCAACTATTTTTTCATGATGATGAAAGGATTGAGCTGCTGCGTATGTGTTTTGTCGTATTTGCTCAACACTCGCGTAACGGCGATTCACGCCGCGATGCGATTGTGTTGTGATGTGATGCACCCATAGACAAGGATGAAAAAAATGATATAAAAAGTCTTCCTTTTTTGCACAACAATGATCAGTCCCAGGGTTTTATATCAAACAATTGGCATCCTTCATCATACACGGTTAAATGTAATGAAATACAAACGAAAGGGTTTGCTGCCTGCATGTAGCCAACCAGAATTTGTTCCTAATGGTTAAAGCAGCCCTGAAGACTAAACAAAGTTCTCGGATCCTAAATTCTCTCATATTTTACTTGTTTGATCATCAGCATGAGGAATCAGTGCATGTACAGACGCAACATAAAGAGCTACGATCAAAACCTTTTTGATATAAAAAAATATCCAAACTCTTTAGACCAGACAATATCTTAGCATTTACACGATAGGGCAGAACAGAACAGTGGGAAGGGTTAATACAAAAGACGCTTCACAAACAACTAGATTTTATATAAATCTATCCTGCTTGTTGTAGATCTACATCCGAGTCCGACGCGACCGAATCATTTTAAAATATGCTTTACATGTTAGTTACTTAGCCTTATATTTCTGACTGAAACATGAAAGTTCAGTTCTGTTGCTGTCTTTTCAGTTAAACATGAGCATGAAGCTGGAATGGAACGTTACCAACTTCTCCAGTTTGAATTGCGAGTGTTACTACTGCTAACTGTATATTTTCGTCGTTCTGCTATATCTGACGTGGCTGAGCTGTGCCTGAAAGTTGTAACAGAGTATTGTGTATAGATCCTGTAAAATTCTATCCATGGAGGAGCCTCGATTTTCCCTCACAACACATATAAATGGTAAGTGGTGATGGTGGTGGTGGTACAGGAGGACTCTCCGAAAACTGACGCATACTCCACTCTGGAGGAAACCCGTTTCCCCGATATTTATTGAAGAAACGCTGTTGAAAGGGTTAGGTAGCTCAGTTGGATAGAGGTCTAGTTGCAATGTAGATCTCCATATTCTCGACACAAAATCTTTTTTCGGCTTCTGTATGCAAAGCAGCTTAAAGCTTGAACGAAAGAAAGCAAGCTCCTTCCTTCTTGTCTTCCATTCAACTTTTTCTCTCAATTTTAGTGTTGTTACCGTTTTATTTTCAGAGCTCGTCCACTGTGATATAGTTTTACAGTCTTTTAAATGTATTTTACAGGCATTTAATATTTTAAATCGTCAGTTCTATCATCCAGATGGTGGTTTAGTAAGACTGGTGATACCAAAAAAGTTGTTCCTTCTGCTTTCTTGAAGTGATATCTGTGAAACACAAAAAGAAATCTCATCATTATAATCTCTTCAGATTTGAAAACAAAATTAAATGTAATCAAAGATAACGAAACCTTGCTTCCCTAGTATGTGTTTACCATAATTTTATATCACAACTGGTCGAATTCAAAATTATCCACGAACTAAAGTTGCATTCCTAGCACAATCAACATTTTACCTCTTACCTTCTATTCAACTAATATATTCATTTAAGAGATGTGGTAGTGTTTTCTTGAAAAAGATATTGGATCTCTCGATGGTATGTGGTTTGAATTTTAAAACAAGATGTTTTCTTATAAATGTAGTCGAGATTTTTCTAACATTTCAATATTTTAGTTGAATTGACCTTGTTTTAAATTGGTTGTCTGTATTTTAATCAGTTGCATTAGCATTGACCAGTTACAATAGTAGAACTGAAATATTTTAATTGTTCGTTGTGTAGTTGTATTATATCATTTTTTTTGAGTAGCTAAAAAATTCAGACGAACATTAAATTTGGAGTAGCAATTAAGCTAATACTCTTATTACTAAGTATTAAACAGACCAGCAGCTAACTATTCGAGTGTGCATTTCATATAATAATATGCAAAATGCAATCGATCAAGTATTCTTTCTCGAGTGTAAAATGTTTGAAGTACTGTTCGATAACTTTTGGCTTTCACTCTGTTAAAAAAACTTAATACAAGCTCGAATGAAAGACAAATTTTTAATGAACTACAAATTGCTCTAAAATATCCCCAGGAGTGTAAACTGATTCACAATGACATGTATTTTGAATCTTACATAAAATCGCTTTCTTGCGTAGGATAAAGGGGCCAGAATGAAAAGCCATAATTTTGCATCGGTATGAATCTATGTGGTAATGATAAATTAAGGAGCATGTTCAGCATTTGATTTCATATTAGGAAAGCTTTTGTTGAAAATATGTCCATTGTAAATTTTATTGATTGAGTTGACTATATTCTATCCGCTACGGCTGCTGCATTAACTCAACATAAAATAAGAAACACCGCATTCACGCAGTGGCTTACTCCATAGCATACATTTGTTTTTTATACCGATTTTTATCCTTTCAGTTCATCCAACCCTTTTTTGATATCAAATGATAAGGGTGCGTCATTCATTAATTCACCCTTCCTTTGCTCCTCCTAGACACACTCTCAGCTCAGATCAAATTGATCCATGTTGTTGTACGCTACAATAGATAAGGAGAACTGTCCGTGATATTACTAAACTCGCATACATGAATGCAACAATGAGCTACTTGTAATTTACATAACATACAAGTACACATGATGCTTTTGATTACTCTTTTATGCTTTATAAAAACACCTTTAGGTATCTATCAAAAATTCAATTGCGTGATACGGTACTAACCTTTTGAATCCTGCCCACGTGCACTTGAATTCATTCATTTTCATTCATCAAACGAATGAACGATCTTGATATAAACCCTTTCATCAATCAATTCACTCCAGTCTGTGAGGTATCAGTATAGTAGACCAAACGTAAATTTGAAAGGGTTACATCCTTTAGCTTATTAGCAGTTGGTACTAAAGTTTAGGAAGAGATGTTTACAAGCTTCCACGTGCCGGTTCCTATTCATCTCACCCATTTTAATTACCGGATCTGTGGAATTTTTCAAGCCGTACCCAAGATAAAAATTAAATATTTATATACAAACATTCTTTTAGATAGGATAATTTATGTTTGATGAATTTAAATTTTACCTACTTTTCTCCAACGAAAATAATTTGAACATTATCTTCTTACTGAATTGTTGTGGGACAAGCAATCAAGCTTTACATTTGATGTTGGTCTAAGGGGTAAAGCAAGAATATCAAAAATCATTACGTTTCATTAAGTACAAATAATATCTCTATATCCCTATTATAGTTTATTGTCAAGTGCATTGGAGAGTTTTAATGAGAATCTGTATTCAAACTATAATAGAGATTACAGTTGTATTTGTATCATAAATAAATACCTTAAGAACTTTAAGATGTGATCATTTCGTTCTAGCTCTACTCCAATGAACCGTCATTGATAGACCATTTAAATTTAATTTCCCGTCTGCTTGGCATAACATTTATTAGTAAAATGTAATGATGACTTCAGCTTGACTTTCCTGTAAGAAAATTCACAAGAACATATTGCTCTGTATTTGTATCTTATTAGAAATTTGAAGCAAAAGTTTAGTTCCCCATCGACTAATTTTCAGTACACTAATAAAATTATGAAAACGTACCAAAAAGCTTTGGAAAACTTTCTCCTTGCTGTTGCTCGGATAACTTGCTGCATTTTCGAACTCCAGGGTAGTCACCAACCAACTAACATACCTCAAATAAATCCTTACAAAACTATTAACCAGTGGAAAACAATCAATTGCCATCCATAAAATTTGCAGTTTATATTATTTCAGAAATTAGGATTGTTAGAAAATTGAATCTTTTCATAAACTCAGTCAGATTTCAAAGTATGTACGCGCCATAAACAGCAAAACAAAGCTAGTACCGTTACCACCCTCCGGTAAGATATCAGAAAAATCTGTACAAATTTCCTATCTTTTCCCGTAAAATATTGTATGAAAGGTTTCCGTAAAAATGGAAAAAGGTCTTGTTTACTGTACTATACCCTAAATGCACGCTTCATAGTTTCCTTAGTGGAGGGCAGGAGTTGTACCGTCCTACGAAAACGACAGTACAATCGCCAGTGCCTAAAACTCACCCTCTAGCCCTTTTTCAGAAGACTAAGGCTGAATGAAACACAGTAGAGTATAATACTACAAAAATCATAAGTCACACTTCTTCCAAACGCCAGAGAAGATGGAGCAGCACGATCCTTTTTTCATTTGCTCATGAGATAGAAATGTAAATTTAAGCTTTATTAAATTGGGTAATTTATACTACCGTTATTTTTCGAGTTTTTTACTGCCTTAAAAACCCAAAGGAAACACTTGTGATTGCAAGAATGTATAATTATTTTAAGAACAGTTACCCAAATTTCGTAATAGTAAAAAGGTAGTAAGGCAGACCTTACTGCTATCTTTTTTAGATTCGTAATTTAGAAAATACCTTTTTGAGGTAATAACCAATCAAGACAGGTAACAATAGACCTTTCTTGTAGAAAAAATCCTCATTTTAAGTTACCGGTATAGGGGGTGTGAAATTAGGTTGTTGAAACATCTGTTAAAATAATAGATCAGTAGAGCGCAGTCGGAATCGGGAATGTTAATTATGGCTGCATCATTGAATGATGATATTTTAATATGGAAAGACCCTGACTCTGCATCTTTGAACACTTGGAAGATGAAAGAGGACCTCTTTAAGAGGTGCTCAATTGTGCTTTAACCTGAGTACATAAGACGGACTAACGGCTGTTCTGTAATAATATATTTGTATTTTACTAAAATACCTTTTTTCAATGTATGCACGCTACGTGAACGCGAGGTACAATTTATCATGTTCCGGATATTCATAAAACATCAGAGTTGATCAGAGGTACAAATATGTGAGCTTCTCTGGGGCATTGTGAAACATCCCAAATTAATCAGATTTTCTTACATTACATGCAGTATGTATAGCTCTGCGATTTGATTTCAAACAAATATTTACAAAATTTATGTAAACAGTTAGCGTAAGTCAGTAAATGCTTGGCACTAAATAAAGTCGTGTTACTTATCTGTAAAAAAGTTCAAGTTTAGATTCTTTAAGATCAAAACAGAATCTGTAGTTTTGAACTACTTGTAATTGAAGATGACAAAGGAAGCAAAATCTAACAAAAAGACATGTATAAATCGTGAAGATGACAGCTTCACCATAGGCTTTAGTTACGAACATAACATCCCTTAAATGCATATATACATAATATCTTGTAAATAGTGGTTATTAAGTAGCCACAATTTTCAAAAGTTTCTCTTGTAAAAAATCTTTTTGTTCCCTTCAAGTAAGTCCACAAAGAATTACTGGTACCACATAATTTAGGGAGAAAAACTAGACGTGTGTGCATTAAGCAGAGGCTTAAGTGGAAATTCAACGGTTTTAGCTTCTCGTAACTTTCCCACATAAAAGTAGTAAATTCAATATGGATGATGGCTTCTTTTTACTTCATTTCGTGGTCACTTTATAGATTCTGATATCAGAAGGAAGCCAGGCAAAAATAGCGTAGTAAAGAAACATGAATGTTATTTTGTGGCAATAAAAATGTGGTCAGCACGCTTTATTTATAAGCTCTCTGCAGGCATAGGCAGCAAGCGGGCGTGCTTTAAGCAGTCAGGGAAGAGGAGTTGTTTAAGCTGACCGATGCATGAATGCATGCATGCGAACTAAAATTTACTTCATTTCATGGAAAATATACATATGCATGCAAGAAAGCATTAGAATACGGAAAGGCAAAGTGAAAGCTTGCCTGCCTCCATTCATCTACTTGTTTATGGAACCACACCACAAGATATAGACGAAGAGAAGAGAGGGAGAAAGCTTGAAAAGCATGAAGAAATACTGCATGTATTTGGTTAAAAAAGTAACTTTTTCTCCACTGACTGGGTAATATATAAACAAGAAGTAAAAAGTATAAAGTTCCCATCACTTTTACTGGTCTTGGTGATGCTCGAATGTTGTTACTCCTTTTCTAATGCTACTTGTGTGCATGATACTTCTCTCTTCTCTTGCCACTTTTATTCCACAACATCATGATCCCTCCAGAGAGGAAAAGGGCCGAAGACCATTTCCTAATGTACATCTTAAATCACACCATGAATAATTTGTAGGGAAAAAAGTCTAAAAAAGCATTAATATAAAGCATAAAGTAAAAGAAGTAGGAAGGGGGAGCTGTTACTTTATAGTGACGTGTACAGTGCTACCACTTCACTTTTCTCTAGTTTTTACTACTGTTTTGCTTATGCCAGCTACTTTCATATGTATATGATATCATATTATGGATACGACTACTTGCATTCCTATCAGAGAGTGTGCTATACATATTATGTACATGTGTGCTTTACCATATTACATATCGTATGAAAATATGCGCCTCGTAGTAATACAACTGGTTGTAGTAGTATCTTTCTCTAAGGGGTGAAATGGCAAACATTTTAAGCTCTAAGAAGATATTCTTAAATGACCTCATAAATTTTTATGCGAGTTTTTGTGGAGAAAGGAGCTTAAGGAGAGGAAGAGGTAGCACAAAAACCAGCAGCACAAAAGTTAACGAAAACCACAAGAAGGAAGAGAGGGTCTTGCATATTGAGACCAGGTCAGTCAACAGCAACAGAAGAGGAAGAAGCACAACCACCACCACCATTTGCTTCTTCTAAATGCACATATATGTACTTCAGTTCATAGAACTACAATATACGTATGTGCACAAGTTACATAAACCATATTATCTTCTGGTTGGATAGCATCGGACTGGTGAGAGAGCACTTTATAACACCAAAAAGATATGAAGGCATTAATAAATACTGTTAGGGATCCAAAACAGCAGGCCTACAGAGCCTAAGACAGTGTATAGTCAAGAAAGCGAAAAGACGCGTAAGTTTATGTAAGTCCCCACATTAGCAATGCTACATATTCACGATCGCGATAAACTCTGAAGAAGACGAAGAGACTTTTTTACTCTCGCATGGGGGCAGCTGACACAAACATATATCCAGGTTACTTATATAAAATGGGAAGAGAATATAAGACGCAAGTCATATCTTTTTTCTTCATTTCCCTTCGTTTTTTTTTAAAAAAAAGAGGAAAGAATAAGAATGAGGCTACATTGGGCATTCTTGCTTTCCCTCTTTTAGCATCTTGGAACTCAACATACCTTTTGGATTATTCCATTTTACCTTTTGCTTTACGGCTCCCCATGTCCACTCTTAATATCCATAATACAGCCAACCAACCACGATAACACATATCCCCATACTACTACTACTACATTCAGACAGTTTTACGGCTGATGCTTCAATTTCGCCTCAACTTGCAATTTTCTCACATTCCCGTACATAATGCCTAGGCCGAGCATAATGTGGATATCTTGTTTCATAGTAAGTAGCTTCCAAGCTGTAATGTATTCCGTCTTGTATCATTTGTATCCCACAAAATGCGGAATACGGTAAAACATTAAACCATCTATACAAATGGCTGGGCCATACACATAAAACCGCATATATTACATTAGATGGGATCGCAGCCTCTTGAGGTTCTGCTCGCCGCACTCACAAAAAATTTACATTTGGGAGGCATCTCAAGGAAAAAGCGGAGAAAATATATTGTGTTTTATATACAAGTGGTTCGTAGTGGTGAGTCTGTAAGGAATAATGTAAAATGATGCACAAGCCTAATCTTATCTTTTGAATGGGTCATGTCATATACGCGCAGTAAGTTTTATTTGTATTTTTACAGGCACTCTATCTCACCACGCTTGCGAATAAAAATATCCACGTAACAAGTAAAAAGGGAGGGTATAGCGGAAAAGAGGGGCTACGATGTGTAGATGAAGGTTGCAGAGGTCATCAGGGAATAGATTAAACTTTATTAGGAGCGGCCATTCATGACTTTGCCCACTGCTCCCACAGTACTCAACCACCATCATGGTGCTTCACTCTGAAAGTTTATGGCACACTTCCATATTATCTTTAAAAAATTGTTCCCCTACCTACTCCCTTTGATACCGAAAAGAGTACCCACTGTATGCATGCAACTTCTTCAACATAATTTGTTTCAAGCCACCGTTCTTGCTAGCCCTGACAAATTTGCATTGTATCAGATACCAAGAGTTTTTTGAAGAAATGGCTATAATGCTGGAATTGAAATCATGTTTATAATCTATACTATGATTTGTTTTGAAATCCGCTGTAGGATTAGCAATTACCGGGGACATTTTTGTACGTTTTGGATTAGCATACGATTGCCATGTAAATGGATTTAGCCATACGATTTCCCATGTAAATGGATTAGCATAGATTTCCCATGTAAATGGATTTAGCATTGGAAAATCACATGTTAAAATTTTAAATCAATCAATGTTAAAACCGTCCATGCTAAATCCAAGTTGGAAATCGCCTATGCTACATCCACATAAAATTTTCAGTGCTAAATCCTATGCTCAAATCGCCCATGTAAAAAATGTCCGTGCAAATCTCAGTTAGAAAACGCAAATGCTAAATTCCATGTTAGAAATCGCACACGATATCATGATAGAATCACGAATGGATTTAGGCATACCGATTCCCCATGTAAAAGGCTTTAGCAACGATCTCCTATGTAAATGGATTTAGCATACGATTTCCCATGTTAATTGATTTGCATGTATGCGGAAAAAAAAAAAAATTTCTACATAGGATTTTGAAAAAACTTCTAGCATAGGCATAATTTATTTAGCAATTGAAAAAAAATTCCACATACGATTTAGCATGGAAAAAACCCACATAGGATTTACATTGAAATTCTAGATATGATTTAGCATTAAAAAACTTTAACCATGATTTTAGGACTACAGCGTTTTTACGTTGGATAATTTGAAATCTTATAAACGTATGCTAAATCCAGTATACACTTCCGAATGTTAAATACATGGTATATTTACTTACCAAACAAGTGTTGAGCAGACCGCAGGTCTGCTAAGACAGTTAGGTTCATTGTATATATATGCGTTGGCCTAATGCGTTTCGGCTGCAATACCGTTACCGGTTAACTCGGGCCTAGTTAGGCATCTATTTTGTTGATCAGTAAAAATTCTCAACCCAATAATGTTTTGTATACTAAATAACTCAATGATTCCATTTTCTTGTTGAGATCAACAACTTTCGAGCACAAATATTGTCTTTGCGAAGCACTAAGGGCCAATCGGTCAAAGAGATCAAACAAAACAATAAATGCATGAACATGGGCACACTAAGCATTACATTTAGCATAAAAGGATTGGTTTTTACTAGATACAGTAAACACAGAGTTGGATTAACTGTACTTGTATGAATGATCAAAAAAACATTAGCTGTTCTTCTTATAAGCAGATAGGGTTGGTGCCTTTTAACCCCTGATTCTACATTCCTACTTTCCTTGTTTTTCTGAGTTGGTAAAAAGGGGAGATCGTAAAAGCGGATATAAATGACAGAATACGGAAACCCGGGGGGTTTTTAGTCATACATATTACTAGAGAGAGTCATGTTCTTAAAAATCATCCCTTCTTGGCTTTCACTAGAGAAAAAGGATGCGAGTTAATGTACCCATCCTTGATAGAAAGTGTGTAGTGCATGGTGCAAAGCAAATATAAAAGTACTGATGGACAGCTGTATTCAGAACAAGTGACCATTCATTCATATCTGTTACTTCCCCTTGAACATTCTTTACATTTCATTGTATATGAGTACCATCATGGAGGCAAATACTCCTTCACATAATATTATCATCATCATCATCATGAGGCTTGGATGATGTTTGTTTCCGACTTTCCCCTCCTCTCTCATATCCTCAAGCTATACTGACATAGTAATGAGTAAAAATATACAACTCAAGATAATTTCTGATTCCGAAATTCCTACCGAGTGGACAACGACGTAGTAGTATTTTTCGTCCTCGAAAGAAATTTAAACAGAACGCAAGTAGGTATTTACACAAATCTATGCTCTCAGACGGAACAACAAAAAATTCATTTAATACTGGTCTAGTTGGACGAAGCATTTTTCCTATTCTCAAGCTTATGAAAACACTAAGATCAGCACTAACTTGAGTGGGCTCGGAAGGTTTTGCAGTAAAAGTGTCGTTGACTTTGAAGAAGCACCGCTTTCCATTTCAATTTACAGCGACAAGAGTCAACCCCAACTAGTTATTCTTCTTTAGCATCCAATCCAATCTATAGCTGAGTATATGTTCCCTTTTGCATCTCTTTCCCATTCTGTTCGCATCTCATTGTTTGCTTTTACACATTGTACACACACATGCATTCCTTTGATGTCGTTGGAACCGTTGTCCAGACTTTATTTCAAAGCTTAAAGCGAAATTCACAAAGACAATCCGGCCTAGAAAAAAAAACTTTTATTTTGGAAGACGGTGGTACTTTAGTGATAAGGAAAAGTAGAAGGTAGTAATTTTGTTTACTATCCTTCAAGCTCATGCACTGGCTGACTGACTAAATAAGTAGTCGTAATAATAAGGGTTCCCATATACTCTATAAAAGTAGTTATAACCCAAAAAAGAGAATCTAGTATAAGCTCAAAGCTCTTCGTCGTGTACAATTCATCCTATCAGCATTCAGCCTGGTCAACTGCTAATAAAGTCGAAAAAGGAAAGTTGTGCATAACAAGAGATAAAAGACTACTAATCCTATTCAACTTTAAGTTGACTTCACACACAAATACAGGAAGCAAGTCGACAGACGGAGCAGGGGAAAGTCGAAAAAAGCTACCATGAACCAGAAAAGGGGATATACTTATTCAAGGCATTCCACGTATAAATGTAACAGGCAACAGGATGGATGCCATCAAAATAATCACACAATACTCACAAAAAAGATGTACTAAAGAAAGAGAGAGAAGAGGGCCAGGATTTAATAATAATGCCACTCTCATCCAAAGTTGCAACAGTGGCAACTAGATGAAAAATAAAAGCACTTATATACATACATAGGCAACACAGCATGCATTACCGGTTAGACATAGGATTCTGATTCTAAGGAACCTTAAGTAATTCCTAAGTTTTCACTTCAAACTTATTTTTTAACAAGCAAAAGGACTAGTTGACTCAATCATGAAAAGGCATCATGCATTCAGGAAACAAAAAGTGGATGGAAAAGTGTAGAATATACTTGAAGAACTAAATATAAACATCACCATACTGTCCAAACTTAGATATTATTAGGTACATATCATAAATGCAAGAGTTGATTTCTGTATAAACTTTACATTCTCAACAATACAGCATAAAGTTGTTTGAGATGCTTGTGCTGTTTGCGAAACTTTTCAATCATCCTGAGAGATGCTTGTTTCATCGTCAACTTGTGTAAAATAAAGATGGAGAGAGGAGAAGAAAAATCCCTTTTACCATGATCGAATGTGACACTCAAACCGAGGCTGAGTGAGTGGATGAGCTCATCATCTTTATATTACTTAAATAGGAGGAGAGAAAAGCAGGAATGAGAGGAGAGAGATAGAGCAATTCATTGGCGTACGAACGAAAGGCTACCTCTTTTGTTTCCTTTCACTTGTATAGTAAAAACTTATGTACATATCGGAGCATATCTCCTCGGCCGCTCTGCACACGTCATATTATCATGATTCCATTTTAAAGGATGATGGACTTGGAGAAGAAGAGGTGCGGAATAAATATAAGTCGTAGGATGTCATGTACGAAAAAGGTTTTACGTAACCCATCCTAAAGTGAAGTGCTTATGTTTATTCTATTTCAATCCCACAGCATTTCTACTCTTTCACTAACGATTTGTGTGAGTGGTGTGTGTGTGTGTGTGTGGGCTTTAGGTATGTACTTGTTTTTAGACAAGTAGAGAGACAGGAGGCACGCATCTCGTCAAACGTATCCTTTTGAAAACTCAAATCCCAATTCTATTGTAATACCATATGTAGAGAAGAATGCTGTATGCGATACTGGGTTTCGTGTTTTTCATGCGACACCAGAGAACAAGAAACGAGAGAAAATAAGTAGACAGGTCGACTGACCGAAGACAGCCTAGAAATGAGAAAGCTTATTTGACTTTCTTTTTCCCCTTTTTTATCTCTTGCTTCGCATTTCACTTCTAAAGGTTCGTCATCTATGAGGGAATATAATATAGGATTCCAAACTGATCAGAAGGAAAGGAATGGTACATTTTGTTTTGAAATGTCATTTTCCAGGGAAATCCCCTTATCAATGAAACCGATCGCCAAGCTCATAATATAAAACGTCGATTTTGACGTGGAGTTTTATCGTATGCAGTCATTCATCCAGAATTTGTACTATTATTATATGTTTGCATTGCAACTGTGAAAAATGTTGGTACAAGTTTACTAATCACATCACAGTGTAGCGTTATCTTCGCGTGTAAATTCATTCTAACTAACTCGACTAATCGTTAAAGGAGACTTCTGCAATACATGATAACCCAATCCAATATATTTTGAGTAACGTCCAATTTCATATAATATTTTATTGCTTCGATCATTTGGTTTCCGATCATTTAGCCTTCCTTCATGAAAAAGTATACCATAATATCAACTGAATTCGTTGGTCATTTAAATTGGAACATGAAAATCATAAAAATAGGTACGAAAAAATTCAAAGGCCGTGGCCTTTGTAGCACTCGAAAGATTGAAGATATTGGGGAGACAATTGCAAAAGTAGAGCAATCATCTATAATGTGCAATATTCTCCCAATCCTATTTCCTATATGCATCTATCTTATTTCAGAATGATTTTTGAAGCGTTCCATACCATATATCAATGACGTATATACTATTGAAGCTTTTTATTCTCCAATTATTCCCAGCCAGAAATAATTGCAGTCATCAATAATGTTGAATTATCAAGGATAGACAAATGAAAGAGAAGCATTGAGTACTCTGCATAAATCAAATGTCTTTATGCATGTATATTTCCTACTCTACTAAGTGTGCACCTATAAGATTTATAGAAAATGGGCTCAAATAATGTATTCCCTGCCAATGTCCATAAAGCCAGGAAAACAGAATTTGAGGAGTAATATGTATGCAGTTTCTGTATCTTGTATTTTATTTGGAAGTCATACTTTTGATGCAATGCAGCAATATACGTACATAACGTTGGTACTGGCGGTGGTACTACATTATTTTTATGATGTCCAGAATAATTTTCTTTCTTATTGGTTCGTGGTGAATTTGTGATGACGTGGTTAGGTCCAGTCCAGTAGCGTGTGAGGGCATTTGTGTTATATGTACATAAGAGTAAAAAGGAGAGAGTAAGGTCCATCGTATCATTTCGTACATCGTTTCATATACATATAATGGCATATCACTTATTATTTTTTGGGTTTCGAGCCTGCATCTTGAATGATAATAGAAGGAATAATAATAACACATATTCTGTCCATTCTTCCCCTTATCGTGTTTGTTACTTTACTTCCCCTTTTCTTGCCCTCTCCATGAGAAAGTAGATCTTTCAAAAATAACTGATTGTGAGATGAAGATGGTCAACAAAAAGAAAGAAAGGTTTTCCTATTTTTTTTGAGTTGAGCGTATTCCGATGGCAAAGAGAGAAATGAGAAAGCAAGTAATATATTTGTGAATAAGAAAAATTGTATGATTTGGGTATGAAGTATTCTGGACCAAACATAACCAATTTTCAGTTCTCACTCTCCCGAAACGGAGCTAGAAAGCTATATTATGGAAGAATATAAAATGCATGGTACATACAACATTATATACACCAACGTGATCAATTCTAATATTAGGGAGAAAGTTTTTCGTTTCCATCTCAAGTTTGGAACATTGCAATGCAATGCATTTTTTGGTCCTCAAACTATCTTCAGATGGAAATCGAATGGGAAATCTTTCCCAAATTTGCTTGACCAACAAAGTGGAAACGGGTTTCCATTCCAGTGGGGAATATGTATTAGGCTTCTGACAACATTGCATGCATGAATGTTGAGAGGTACACTAGCATCATATATGTTACAAGGAAAACCGCCGTAGCTTTCTGGAAGTAAGGTTTCCTTCCAGGAAGAAAGATATGTTTGCGTCCCTCTGAATGTGAATATCTAGTTTTACGGCACAGTTATGCTTCTTCTTCCTTGGATTGCCTCCCAGCTTTTACTAGTATTAGTATTGGTTGAATAAACGAATGTATTATGGAGGCATATTGTATATGCGTCATGAATAATACTCGTTTGTGTGGAGCTCTGGACTACTACCCAAACTGGCCCTTCATATCCTTTCCTCCAATTTCCAATTCCAATTTACAAGTACCGATTCCAATTCCGTGTAATGTAACCACGTCTGTATGGTTGTCCATCCAATACCGCGAGTTGTAACAGTAAAAATATATTATTACACCAAACGGAATCATTTCGTATTACCTTTTCTCCCATTACTGACCGCATAAAAATCCAGTCATTTCCTCCTCCTCCTCCACTCTGAATTGAAAATAGTACCCGATTGTGTTTCTAAATAGGAGTGTGTATCTTTGATAATGGAGGAATGGAGAAATGGAGCTCAACGAATAAATATGATGGCGCCATAAAATGAGATAAATAAGTATTCAGGTTTGTTCCTTCAACCCTGTGTTGATCATAAACAATGGCAGGATTATGCATTACAATGTGGCACATGTAAACTAATAGACAGATATTTTTGTAGTTAGGTACATAATGAAACTTTATCTAATGGCCGTGATGTTCTCTGGCATACGTATTCATGAAAGGACACAAATATGAATCTGTACAAAATATAATGCTATAATATAATGCATGTATAATGTTTTCTACAAGTCCGGGAATCGCACCACTCCGGAAGCAAGGAGAATAAAAATGTGTCTACGAAAATGCCATTTATTTAAATGAAAACAAACTATGTAGCAAATAGATACGTGTGTATGAAAGATGAAGACATTTCTCCAAAAAAATATATAAAGATTCATCATGATCTTTTTTCTTCATTTTTCCCCTGTCCGAATCCTGCCAACGCATTCAAAAATATTGTTAGAGTCTGCCATGCAATATAATATAGCTTTTACATTTAACTGCAGCACAGGGAATACGGAAGGTCCCTCGAAGATTATTTTTACATCGGCTTTTTCCTCCACTCCTCTATTCCTTCGTCCCATCCACTTTTCTTCGATATCAGAGGAAAACAGACGTCGATTTGTGTAGAAATAGAAAGAATGATATTTCTTTTGTGAACATAATAATCTGTATAATATGTATACACATTGTGTAATACACACACATTCTCCTTTTTACTCTTCTTCAGTTTTTTTGTTCAGCTCGAGACCTGGAGAATATAGAATTACATGAAAAAAGACACACACACATAAGCATACAAACACATTATCATCTGAAAGTATTCGGAGACATAAAAAGCATAAAAAACTTTGGCTGCTGCTGCCCGAGAACAATATCCAGGGAAAATGGGATTGCTACACATTGACTAGCTCCTTGTTTTTCTAAGGTTTACTTATGACTTACATATAGAGTACTTTTATTTTTCTCTTTTGAAGTAATAAATGCGAATAATATAAATTTATATGTATATCCAAGTGAAGTAGTCATGCCAGGCACGGCCAGTGGACGAGGAAATTTTCGGGGGTAAAAAGGAGCGGAGAATAAAATGGTGTGCAATAAATATTTCGCGATTGCTTTGCTGTCTGATATGAATTCAGAATCAGTTAAAGTACATTTTATTTTCTCACACATTTCCATACATGTAGCGAACTACAAAAAGTAGAAAGCTATAAGATGGAACAATTGTAAAAGCTCAAGTGCAAAGTAATATGTATACAGCACCTGAATTTAATGACGGGGATTTTGTTTCTGGAAACAAATTGCATCCTTCTTTACTTTTCCAGTCCTGGCGTTTTTTTTGAAAAAGAAACATTTGTCTACATAATACATAAATGCAATTTATATGTTAACGGCTTTACTTAAAAATAGATTGCTGCTTACACATATCCTTGCTGTCACTAAGCTTCATAATGTAGAATCATTTCAACAGAATAGCTTTGTATTACCCCACCACAACTAAAACTGCAAAGCTGGAGTAGTAAATACTTTTTAAATTTATGTAGTAACAAATTACTTATTCCTTCCCATTTCCGATAGATTTTTAATTTCATTCTTGATCATTAAAATTAGTTTTTTCAATTGTGTAATAGTTTGTTTTGAGTGTCATTTAGTTCTGAACTAGGAAAAGAATGAATTTATAAATTCGCTCAAAGAGTTTGCTCCTTTTGTGTGTAGTTGTGTCTCTCATGAGCACCCCTACCCTGCTTTGGGATATGATGGTAGTCTCACACGTGAAGTTAGGAAAGGTTGGAGGCAAGCAAACTGAATGGTAGTAGAAGTAGATACTTTTGGTGCAACCTTGTCGTTTCCGTTTCATCTTATAATACACTTGAATACCATAAACGCATCCACTTGTCTTCTCCTTCTTTCTGAGCTGTGCCAGTTCCCCATTCCTTCTCTTCAATTTCGAATCAAAAAGTGGATGGTGGAAGTGGCTTGGAAAACTGTACATGAGCTGCATGAGGCTGATAAGGAGAAACAACTCGTCATTCATCCAATAAGAGCTCCTTTAAAAGCGATTCTTGTTGCTTCTCAATGAAGTAAAGCATTTGGGGTCAAAAGGGAATCTTAGAATTTTCTTTTTTATGGAATGTATCACCCGAGAAAGGGGTGCCACTTAAGAAATATAGAATTTAATGTATAGACACTTTCCTTTGAGATTCTGACCCGCCTTTTCCTGCTTCATTGTGTGCAGAGCGTTCATCATTTTTTCTTGTTAGGCAAGTAAATGTAAAAGTACATATTATGTGCATACAAACTTTCTAGTATATACATTCACTTTATTCTATTTAACGAAATATGCAACAGAATGGTACGCTACTTTGAAGCTGTTTAAAAAAGGATAAATTTGTAATTTAGGCTATAATTAAAATATGACAGTCGTTAGTTTGAAGAAGCAATGTACTGCAAACAGTGGACTCGCAATTGAGGACAACCTGCTGATACTAAATTTACAACAACCGTGACTAACTGCAGTTTGAGTTTATTTATACTGCTTTATAGTGGGCATAAAGTAATAAATGGAGTGTCGTCTATGAAGCTGTCTGTCTTGCTGCTGCCCTACCCAATAAAATGGAAAAGATGCGTTTTGCATGAATATGGAAAAGGGAAACGCGTGAGGATCTCCATTCCATTGCATTTTCCCTTTTACTCACTTCATGTAAAATATATAGATGTGTCATGTCATCATGAATTTTATTTCTTCACTGGACATGAACGGGAAATTGTTCCGAGAGTGAAGGCGGTGAAGGAGGGGAACTCCTGCGAAGACACCCACAGTTCTTTCAATAGTCAGGCAGACATTCTCTGTTGTACGAATGTGTACATCTGAAAATGAAAGAAGTAAAAGTAAATTCCTTTTTTCATTTTGTAGTAAAAATGCCAAAAAAAATTGTCAGTCTTGTCACCAAGCACAGCAGAGTAGTTTGGGTGTGCTGTCCAATATATAATGCGGTGACAGAGTGAAGTGGCGGTGGTGGTGGGGTGATGCATGATGTATGATTACTGATGCGATCATGGAAATGATGATTACTCTGATTATTCCATCTGATCCGGTTTGCTCTATCTAGTATTCATAAAAAACTCGTTTCCAAAAATAAACGTACAAAAATACAAAGTTTTATAGGGATAAAACTACAACATGCATAAATCTGGGATATGATCTAATATGTATGTATGTATGCGTACATAATACAGTAAGCTGTAACCAAGTCAGAATAATTTAAGAGATTCGATCGGAGATCCAAACTGTAACAGTAATATTCACACTTGTTCCACCAAAAAATCTACATCATCATCACCCAAGCAAGCTATCCATCCCCTTCTCCATCCACATCCCTATGCATCCATCCATGTCACAATCACAACATTCACAGAAAGCGGCATAGCAAAAGTGAGAAAATCAATAGGGAAAAAATGGGAAGGAATGAATGCAAAAGTCGATGGAGCAATAAAAACGAAATCGCCACTGAATCTCATTTCGTTTATTCCCTTTTTCTTTCCATCTCCCTTTGGTACTGTATATGCAAGCTTTGAACCTAAAGCCACTAAAAAAGCAAAACTTTTCAGAGAAAATGGACAGAAGTATATTCAAAAGAACCTAAGTGGTTTATAAGGTTTGCTTCACTAAACTTACATCCAAGCTGCTCACACACAATCATCTCTATTCAGGGTTATATAGCTTTGGCTGACAAAAAGTACTTTTTATTGAGTGAACTTCGTTTTTAGTTTTTTCCTCATGTTTACAATCTATACGAAGTAAAAGGCCATCTCACTATGTGTCATGCATAATATAACGCAGTAGTAGTACATCAAAGAAACTTTCGGAATAACCATTAGCTTCAAACTGAATGGGGCACTGCAAGCATGGGAGAGTGTGGAATAATAATGTCGCGAATGACAGGTTTCTTCCAGAATTGTCTAGAGTCTGAACTTTTTATTTATAATCTAAATCTAAATTTGATTAGTTTAAAGAAATGTAGATATAACTGAATTGACTAGTAGAGTTATATATAGCATTGAAAACTTTCGTAAGAAGAGTAGTTGTTCTACATTTCACAAGGAAAATTAAACTCGGTTCAATTTATATTCGGACTACTACTACATGGGCTGTTTTGACCACGTTCAGAACCGAAACAGATTACTCATGTGGATTGATGGATCATTCAAAATATCCATTTATTTGACTGATAGTGTGCTACACATGCTTGATTTCGGTCTTTCGTTATTTGTCCGTTTATCTTGTAACTGCTATAATAAAATTAAACTGTGCTGCTGCTGCTGCAAACCAAAGGGAACACATTTTTGATGTTAGGTACGTCCGTAACATCAATTCAGGGTTTAGGACTTTGATAAAATGAGATACTTTTTAGTATCCTTTTTATTATCGATTTTGCTCATTTCATACTACTTTTTTCGTACTCTTTCTCCACTTCACTATGAAATTGAACACGAACGAAATCGAGGAGCAGTAGAAAATTCCAAACTAAGCTGGTGAATTTTATACTTGCAGAATCTAGTGAAAGTGGAAAATATATTAGTCTAGTAAACGAAATACTCAAGCCATGAAATTGCTTGTAGTAATGCTACTTCATAATATTTTCCGGCACCATATTTTCGTGTTTTTTTCTTCTACTCCTCTTTTTCTCTTTTTCAATATGAAATAAGCAGAGAATGAGGGATATACAATAATAATCCTTCCAAGATCGGTTTGTTTTCATATATTGATGGTGGTAGTATGGCAGTCAGTCTTTGTGAGAAGGTTGGATTATATGAAGGATTCAAAACCAAATTTTCTCATAAAATAGGATTTTTTCCCATAGCACATTTAATTTGGCAGTGGTGGTGTGTGGTGCTGGTATGGAGTGGATGTTAGAAACATGTCCTGAAGGAGGACTTTTACTAGCTTGCTTCATCTTTTCTCAGACGAGAGGGCCACTTCCAGATCATGATACTCGCCACAGACAGAAAAGTATTATTATTATGAAAAAAATATAATATTGAAAGTTATTAGAAAATGATTCTAGCACCGCGTCAGGGCATGCCTTTTTTAGAGAAATCACATCGACAATATTTAATACAGCATAAGGTAGCCTACTAACTTATCGTCAGTGTAAGATACACAAACATGTAATGCGTACATACATTTGAAATGGAGATTGGCTGTGTTCCGTTTGCTCCTACATTTTCCTTCCGGGCTTAGTTTTTTTCTTATTTATTATTTTGTTGTACAATATACCATGTACATTATGATAGTAAAACTATACAAAAATAGGGGAAATGCGAGTATGCATTTGTCTTGTAAAATTACAACAAAAACTCAGATCTTCTTCAGGCTAAAGAGAAAATGGAAAGAGAAGCTGGACTTTCAGAAAAATTAATAATATCCACTATTCGTGTTGCTGAGAAATAAAAACGCTGTAGTTTTTGCTTCGAAGAAAGAAAAAGAAAAAATTGTGAACTATACATAAAAATAAAACGATGACTAAGTTTTTGTTTTTTCTCAGCAAAGCTGGTTTGCATCTACTAGTCACTTTTCTCTTATGCTTTCATGTCACATTAGCTTAGGTCTATTCTATTTTATTCTGTACTTATAAGACTATATACCATTGCATCGTCTCATAAGATTTCCATCAGTTGTGGTCACTGCTAGTTGAAGCACAACGCTAGATAGTTGAACGAATATAAATGTCGACTTACTATGGGTTTGCATTTACACATGAGTCATTAATCAGTAGACAATTAATTTATCGTATAATTTATCCCACTTTCAGGTATTGCGGTTTCCAAGAAAAATTTTTTCACTGATTTGTGAAAATCGACAGTTATAATATTATCTGTGCCTAATAGTTCAAGTGCCACTTATAAACTATAGCCAATTTGTTGGCACATTATGTCATACATTTAAGGCAGGTTTAAGATTTGCCTTTCCATTAAAAGTTTGTGATTGAAAGTTAGGGGGTTTTTAAGTGAAATGCATTGTTATGTAGATGTGGTTTAAAACCCTCCAACCAAGATATTGATGGTGTGAATAAGATTGTACAGTTATTAAAAGCCCACTCTCATATATTTTTACATATATATGCTACGTTTTTGTTGTCTATTAACATAAAAAATAACTATACAAACGGACCTCCCCATTATAAATTGCTAGTAGCACCCCAACGAACTACGGTACAACTCTTAATGCTTTCTTTCTGTTTGTTTGCTTGTGACGGGGAAAGTTTTAGCATTTCAGCCATGTGTGATTGTCTGTGTGCCACTGCATATTGTCCACTTACTGTTTATGCGAAACGTACATTATTTGAGGAGAAAAGAGCATGCTGACCACGGCCCCGACGCTGGGGAAAACTGAAGAAAATTCTGTATATTTTTGGGTTTATGCATGGCTGACTACGCATATTTTTACTTTTTATAAGAATATACCACTATCTCCATATTATTTATACAGCTATAAACAAGAAAATTACATATGTATTTTTTACACAGCAGAAGGTACCAACAATAAAGTGTTGGAAATTTTTGTTGATGGTTGCTTACTTAGGTTACAGTCAGAAAAATGGAATGGCATGGTATGTTTTGGTCTGATGAGGCAGCAGCAGAAGTACACAGAGCAGAGTCCGCAGCACTTTCATATTTTCATAATATATAAGCTGTCCAACCACTAACCAGCATCCCTTGCCTTTGCTCTGCTGCCGTTGAGCCGTTTCTGGTGCTGATGATGACGGTCATCATCATCACGACTTTTGTTATTTTCTTGGCTTCTTTCTTATTCCTCTTCTACTTTGGCTAGACTAACATCACAATAACTTTCCCAAGAAAAAAAAAGTTGCAAATATCCATAATATACATAGTCAGTAAGTTGCGTTTTCTTCCTTGGCATGCTCTTTTGAGGCAGTCAAGAAAAATAAGAAGACAGGAAAAGTTGGAAGAAGAGGAATGCTGCTGTGGTCGTGATCAATATGGCAATAATAATGCTTATGAGATGCGAACATGAGCTATAATATTCTCGTGCTGCCTACCAACTTCTCCGTTTTTTGCCTATACAAGTCTGTAGTAGGTATACTTGATATATTATGTATATTTGTATGTCTTTCACATCTTGCTGCTATACATCATTTTCCTTTTTTCTCTTGCGAGACTCCAATTTTATGTATTCCTGTGGCTACATGTTATTATGTATGAGGGCTCAGTCAAATCAACGTTGTTTCTGCCACAACTTCCAGTTACTAGCCAGTGCCATAACCAGTAAGTTTTCGAAGAAGCCATCTTGCAAAGAAATAAACAAGTGAACAAAGTAATAATAAGTTTCCTTTAAAAATAGTCTCGCTCTTCCGTTGTTGACAGTGGTATGGTGACTGTAAGCGTTGCTCCTGCTGTTGTTCGGTAAAATGAAGGTCTTCTTGAAGAAATGAAGACAGCTTGACAAGAATAAAATACATCTTATTAAATAAAAGGAGATGGGATGACAGAATATGAAATGATGTAAGAAATCTTAGAGAATAGAAAAAACAAGGTGACTTTTCTTGAGAGAAAATTTCATTCCGTATTCCACATACCACATACTGAGAAACAACAGCTAGAAAAAAGTGTGAGCTTTGAGAGTTTGAGAAAAGGAGAGTTACAGTAAGGACGTATTTGATACCTGTTCCATTTCTTCGGGGGTAATATTGCGAATAAGTATATATTATTGGCGTACATAATTATTCTCCCACCTACAACACTATTCTTGTTATTCGTATAGAACATTACTTGATCAATTATGTTACGCCACACGATTTTGTACACAACAGTTGCTTTCTCTTCTAAATATTAAAAATAGAAACTTTCAAGTGTGTGATTCATATGATGCTCATAAATGAAATTCTGCACGAGAAGCAATTTTCTTCTTGAATGCCTTTAGTAATTCATGTTTGTTTTTTGTCATTTGGTTTAATGAAATATTATCATCCTTTTGCGTAAAACTAAAATCCCATAAATAATTCAGACTGTGATAAACGATGTCTCTCCAGTGAAAGTTCATTCTTTCCTTTTTCTTTAGCACATTTTCTTTCCGTTAGCTAATGCATAAACTAGCCAAGCGCTCAGCTATAAAGCATGGAAAAGTATAAACCAAAAATTGTAGCAGCACCAAACATAATATTCCATCAGATTACAGAGATAACAGGTTTCCATAATATATGTAGTTTTTTGCCCCTGTCGCTGTCTCAGAAGCGTTATTACTACTGTTGTCACATAATGAAAGTTGGCGACAGCTCAGCCTTCTCTTGCTCTTACTCTTTGTTGTCGGTGACAAAGCCGTGTGTGCATGCATACATTTCTCGTAAACTAAGAAATATTTTTCTCTCTCAAGAATATGTGAATTTCAAGTAAGAGCCTTCCTCGTGCTCTCTAATAAGTGACAGCAGTGATAATGCTCATCCGCACTTTATCTTATTTAGATGCTGCACCACACTAGAACAGAGGCAGTTGGCTAGTGACTGCCTGTTATGTGGCACCATCAAGCAAAGAAATTTCCTCGCATTTGTATTTCAGATAAATCCTAAACAAGACAAGAAAAAAGGAGCTTCAGGGAATGAAACAAAAGAGGACTGTTGATTACACGAAAACACATTACATAACTCCACATAAATATGTGAGCGCATCGCATAAGCACACTAAAAGGAATAATAAAATTCCACAAATAAAACAGAATCTTATAGAGGGATCCTCATATAAGGAAATATTATGGAAGACAGGAAAGGAACTGAAAAAGTAAAAGCTTGGGAACAAAAAAACATTTACTAATTTGTAAAAATAAGTAGATGATACAACACACCAAGCATAATATAATTTGTACATATATATGTTCTACTCATACTTAAACATGGGCCACGCCACGACAGTTTCTTAAACAAGAAACAAAAAAAAAGTTTACCAGTTAGCCAGCAGCAGCAACGGAAACAACGGAGAAATAATTCTTGTTAGCTCTAGTTATATAAATGTACATACGATCTATATATTACGTTATGCATTCCAGAGTAGCGTATTTTACTATTCCTTCTGCTTTCCACCGGTCTCTCGTCCTTGTGCATTCTACATATATCTCCTGTCCTGTCGTTAGACTTCACAAAAAACACAAGAGTTTTAACAAGCAAGGAAGAGCATCATTGAGCTGACACTTTTTCATCCTATAAAGTAATGCAAAAGGGGAGCTGGAGAGAGAGAGAGAGAGAAAGAGCGGAGGAGAAATGCAAGGGAGAAATAAAGAAGTAACGTTTTTCGTCTCCTTTTTCGTTTTTGTTAGAATGTCGTCTTCGACTACAGCATAAATACGTGATGCGAATTTGGGTGACAGTTTTAGTATTCTGTGTTGATATCACTGAGACCAATGGAAGAAAGAATAAAGAAAGAAGAGACAAGTCAGAGATGAGGAAAGCTCGATGCTCCTGTTAGAAATGCTAAACTTGTATATTCTCATATTAGCGTTTGGGCTTTGATATAGAGAGTAAACTCTGTCATACTCATCCTACCATCAGCATCCCCATATATATCCTTCTGATCATCGTCATCAGCATTATCATTATTCCTTTGCCACCGCCAGTAGTATCTCATGTATTTCTGCATGTACAATGCATGCCTATCCAGTTTTCCCCTTTTTGACGAAAGAAACGAAGCCAAGGAAAAGACGAGTCAAGCTTAAGTCAAAGGGAAAGCCGAGGCCAATCCTCCATGGATGTTGTCTTATGCTGTTAACTATGATGATCATCATGATGCAATGCATATAATATGATATCTAATCCGCGGAATATACCTACACATAAAACATATACAAAAGTCTACTTGTGAATGTTTCCTGTATTATTAAATGCATTTATCAAGATGACAAAAAGGATCATATAAATTCTCTTTCTTTTCATCTTCACATCACCGCCTGCTTGACCGGCAAGCCTGTTTCACTTTCACATGAAACAAAGAAGCAGAAAATTGTATGTACCTTATGCACACGCTATGGATGGAAGTAATTCCCCTGTATGCGTTTAAATATATGTGTGAATGTAAGCTAAAGAGAAGCCGATGAAATAAATTTTTTTTGTGCCCAAATCCCGTTTGCACGTTTGAGCTTTCCATGCCCTTGTCAGAATATTGAGCAGGGTGTGCTCTGCTCCCGTATTTTTCATCTTCTTCGTCCTTTTCTTCTATGACGCTTGTATTAATAATGATGAAGATAATAATAATAGGTAACATTTTTATACGTGTGTTAGATTCATAAGCGCTATGTACTTAAGATATTAACGTACATTTGTACTTTTTGGATTCTTCACAAGAACTTTCACCTTTTTCTTCCTACTTTTCGTTAGTCCGGCAGTTAGTCCACGTTCTTTATGTGCATTGCATCTATTGTGATTCATATTAAAACAGTGAAAGTTATAGGTACGCGGATTGGCTATTTGATTACGGGGATATATAAAAATTGAAGGAGCTACATACAATGTGACTCTAGGAGTGGAATATCACTGCTGTTACTTTACTTTTACTATTTTCTGATGATGATTATGATGAAAGAGCGAAAAAGGAGAAAGTGAGAGAGCACACACATGGGAGCTAAATTAATGAGCTTTCCTTTAGACGTACGAGTGCTTCAGAAGAAGGAGAAGACGAACAAGAAAAAGAAAAGTAGGGATGTATATGTACGTACGTTATGGTAGCCTTATAGTAGCTTTTGGGTAAAGACTTGGTATTACAGACTCTTTAGTTAGTCGAGGCAGTTAGAAAAGGGACAAAAAAGTCCTTGGCTGGATAATTTTTTGAAATGAGCAGATGGTGATGATAGCCATGATGATGAGGCGCGGCTGAGAAACCGGAGGAGCATTATTATTAGCAAAAGGTGGCAAGTATAAAAGAGAAAAGAGGCTTTTTGTATGTAGTGGACCATTCTGGTATGATATGATGTTGATAATGATGATTATAGGATGGAACTGGCAGGAGGAAACGAAAGAAAAGAAATCGTGATGAGCAATGTTTTATTCTACAGAAACAGTAACTCGCCAGTTCGCACTTCTTTATTCGCATTTCTATACTCATACACTTATCATCATCATGCTACGAGAATATTCATTAAAACGTGAGATATTATTTTATATCTCGTAATCAGGTTCCAATATCATAGTAGCGGCATTGTTAAGAATTATTCTAAGGGCAGACGTCAATGCTAAATCATATCGAAAGATCCTGGAAAAGGAAAATTTTAGAAAGTTTTTATGTATTCACTGCTACCATTTATGTCGATATACATTTCTAACGAGGAAACAAATACATAAATAGTTTAAGCCATCAATATAGGCAGATTTTAGCTATGATTATAAGTATTCAACATTGATTTGGAAATACTTATAATTTTTCTCATAGAAATGTGATTTATCCACGCTCTTTAATAGTGGCTGCTTGAAGCGCATATTCTTTATGTTTCCATTTTGAGAAGGATACTTTTTTTTCTTTCTCTTCATTATTCTACCCCAACTCAAATCTCTCTCTCTTCTTGACCGGAATCAATTTTTTTCTCATGGAATGCGAATGAATGGTACGGTAACTAACTTGAGAGATTCAAATGCATGAGCAGCACACTGACGACTGCTCTTATTCTTTTCCCCGTCTTTTCCCCATTCTTACTCAACTTCCGTTCATCCATAATCCAAAGAAAAATATGAAATTGGCCTGCATTAGTATTTTTGTATGCCATTTCATTCAATATTATTCACTAGTTCGTATTCAAGCCAGAGTTAGTCAAGCCAAAACCAGGAACAGAGTAGTCAGTTCCATCATGCATCTGACTTGACTAGCAGAACAAAAATAATATAAAGCACTAAGGAGCAGTGTATATAAGAGAATGTATGCATCACGGTTCACTGAGCTTGGCTTATGTATCGCATGCAGAATTGGATTAGATTGCTCTGTCTCATTATTTTTCCCCATAACTTAACTTGCTTCCTTTTTTACTTTACTTCACTTCTGTATTCCGTTTGCAGAGAAGTTATGGACCTCTCTGGTTTATGGTCCCTAATATATTTCATTTTTCTCTTTATTCCTTTCAGACTGATTTAAGAATTTCTCTCTCTCTCTTGCTGGACGAAGAATGGAACAGTTGCCTGGAACAGAGGAGCGTATTCGTATGCAGTGGAAGTGCTGTGTCAGAAAACGCGTATTCCATATTCGATACGTGAGGGACCGACTGCTTGTTGGCAAGATCGGGTTTTGGATTTGGTCCTTCTTATTATGCCGCATGGATTCCATGTTTCCTAATCAGTACGCGTGGATGGAGATGAAGAAAAAGGATTGGAATTCATTTGTAATTAAAATTTTTAGTCTTTCCGATCCAATAATAAATTCTAGATTTTCTCAACTATCTTATACCGTTATCATCATCAAATACACCCGTACTTTCATTCGACACACTGTTCATAACTTGTCAAAAGCAGCACTCCACCATTGAATTTCTTTCCATACAAAAAATTGCAAGTAATATGTATATACATATTTGTAGTATAACTGCTTAATGATTTGGGGACACATTCGACTTCGTGACAGATGTTTAAAAGATTAATTAAATTCAAGCTATCTACCAAATCTTAAATCTGGTCCAAAGAGATACCTAAATCTCGTTAGAGGAACTGAAGGATAAATGAAGTTTACTTTGAAAGGAAGAAAGGAGGAGGACTTGCTCATTTCATCTCAAAATCAGCAAAGTTCCACGTCTCCCTCCAATGAGTCTACTCTGCTAAGTATACAGGAATCTGACTAGAGTCCGAGTTTGAGAGAAGCTGAGAGCCACATTAGAAACGATGAAAGGAAAGTCGTAAGCAAAGTAAATCAAAAGAAATTAGGAATGTCTCTCATTTTTCCTTCTGTATAAACATCCATTCCTAGGCTTTCCATATTCGTCTTGAAGCAAAAACGTTTGCCTTGTATATCTAAATACAAAAGAGGCTCTTGCATTAGTCATCAAGGGAGAGAAGCACTCGCTTCTATTAGTCAATAAGCAAAGACACAATCAAAGAAAAGAAAATTCTTGAGAAGAAAGGGATTCTCTGATTCTTTGGATTCTTTTCTTGTCCTGCCAAATGTATATGCAACATGTGTACATACATTTACTATATATCTTCGCTCGCATGTGTGCCGGACTCACACACACACGTACAGATTTCAACTCAGCAAACAATATTATACGGTACGACCAGGTTTTCTTCTGCTTTCTTCATTGCTCACTCTCTTTTCTTAAGAATTAAGTGTGAAGCTTTCCTCAGAACTAAAGTATCTGGTATGTAATATAATATGAAGATTTTTGTAGGTGTATCTCAGTGAAGGAGGATGAGTGAGCAAATGAAAGAATGAGAACTCAACGTCAATTCGACAGTATTCATTAGAAGAGGTTTACTTATGTATATATAGTTTGACTTTTTCAGCCTGTTTAGCAAAGAACGTCATACATAGTTCATAAGATGTACATGAGTTCCTCGAGTAGGGAAAGACTACAGAGAGGCCCTTTGACTTGTCTTGAATGCGCATTTCATAGGTATGCTCACTTAAACGAAATTTCCTTGATAAACATAGTGATGAGTTTAAATCAAAGCGGACAACTATTTCCCATCTATGAGTTGTTTCTACCGTAGTTTGAGTGATTCTAATTGAATCTCCTGAAGAAATTTCTTGACTACTCTAGAGCTCTCCTCTGTACTTGCAAGGCTGAGATTTTTAAAGCAGATCTCCTTCACTGAACGTAATTTAAGTTGGAAATATTTCATTAAGGATAAATGCACTGCAAACAAGGGAAAAGGGAATGTAGGAAAGTAGGAGAGAATAACATTTTGAAGCTCAAAACACGCAGCTTCAAGCATACTTTTGATGGAATTACTTGAGAGTATAACCGCATCACATCTATCGTAGTTGCAATAGAGTTTGCCATCTATAAAGTGGATGTTCTTTTTAACCTTCTTTGATGCATAAAAGCGGACTTTGATGTTTTGGAATGGAAACACTTTGAAATATTTAAGATTCCACATTTTTTCGACAAACTTTGAAACACAAATGTGCCTCCTATTGCATAGAGCTCAACTGGTTCCCCTGTGAGGTCCCAAGAATGAATGAAGTGCTAAAAAGAAACTAGAGAGGAAGGAACCCCTTTAGTTTTACTGGTAAGGTATATAACATTGTAAGCTGAGGTATATGCTTGTGAGTGATACTTGTTAAATAAAAGAAAGTCAAATTACACCATTTGGATATCAAAGGAGTTACCCAAAGTACGGTTTTTATTCTTTTCCTGCACCTAGGAAGGATTTTTTTCTCTCTGCCAAGCTGCTACTTTCAATGCCACACAGTCATTGAGGTGGAACGATGCTTTTCATCCTTTCCCTGTTCGCAGATCGTTGAAGCTGCTAGAGGTTTTATTTGTGAACAAATCTAGTAAACATACATGTACAATGCTGGAGAAACAGGGTGAGTTTACCATTTGAGGGATGAATCTGTAATGATACATATTCTCAATTGTATCATCTACCCCCTTGCTTTTTTGTTTGGCTTAAGACATAGAATGGTTCTATATGAGAGTAAAGAATAAAAAGCTGGGAAAGGATTTCCATATATGTGGTATTTTTTGGGAAAAAAGAGAAGGGGTTCATAAATATTATGGAGGGTTTCCGAAGAATAGGAAAACCATTCGGTGGTGAGCTTGTTAAATAAGCTATTGTTAACCCCTTTGATTTTACTTTGATCTCATGTAAATCTTTTCTGCCATCCCTGATGAAGTTTGGTTTGGGTATTCTAAGCGAAAGGATTTGAGTTTTGTTTCATGAAAATTATCTTCCTACTGGGAATGACAATGTCAAGCCGGGTGATGTAGTCAAATTGCAAGAAAAACTTGTTGCCACCTTTCAGTAAAGCGTGCATAAGCTTGAGACCTTTTCGCTGTAAAGATGTATTATCCGCAAGGGAATTGTTGGCTTCTTTTGTATTTTACTGCCCGATCAACGTTAAAAACAACCTTTCATCATTTGGTTTGTTTGTGTTCAACTCACTTGTTTTTACGAAATCTGGGTTGTTACCAAATAAAAACTTTTAGATTTGACAAGAATTCAACGAAATAACGTTTGAATTTTTCCATTGCATTGTTGAAAAAGTTGTATTCTTACGATACTGCTGGGAGCTTCGTTGTTCCCACTTTAGCAAAATTGTTTCGTTTATGTATGAATGCAAAAGTTGAATGGCAAAACCTTCTAGAGAAGCCTTGAAGGCAACTCACGACAAAAGCCATTGGAGTAATCTTGACTTGTCTGAAAAATATTGAATTTCTTTTCGTTCTTGTGGCCAAAATATCACAAACGTAAAGTTAAAGAACGTTCATTCAAAATGTTCGTAAACGTATACGTTCAATAAGCATTTTTTGGTCGTTTTCTTTTTATATATCTGATTTGTTACCACCACTTCCTTTTCCCAACATTCAATCTTCAACGAGCTCATACTGACTTGCAAAGGAAGATCTTTCTTATTCATTTATTGCTACTTTTCGTATAATATTATGGGAGTGTGGGCATCAGTATCACTAAAAATAGATTCAACTTCTTTCCTTGAGAACGGATGAGCTAACTTAGCTTAGCCAACAGTTTTTCTTTGAGCAATTTTCAAAGAAACTGCCTAACGAAAAATTGGTAATAGCAGTTGTAAGCATAAGTAGTAGTGGAGATTTAAGTGGAAAGTAGAATCAATTCTATTCAATTTCTCCCCTTCAAAACATTCTTATTTTCAGAGAAGACGAAAAAAGTAAAAGTAAAAAAAAAGAGAAAATCCTTTTGTCAAAATCTTTCACTTTACAGACTTTCTGTATAACCCATCATGAATTTATATGTGTGCTCTGTACTTATATGCACGAAAAAAACTTTTTTCCGTTCCTTTGTTATTCTTTCCTTACTTTTCCCTTTTCTTTGCGTGAGTAAAGTAATAGCGATGAGGATAATGTATGGCAACTTGGGGTAAAAGGTAGGTAGGAGGTGGACAAGTTAACTTTAGGAAAGAATTGGTAAAACGCAAAACGATAGATCGGATGACTATATATACTTAAAATAACAGAATGGATCTGAGGATGATAATAAAATTATTGGTCTTTTAACCCAAGTTCCATTTCGTAAGCATTTTCCCCCGAAATTTTCCTACATCATCATGTTATCTCTTCTCATATGTCATATGAAGCATCAAGTTTTTATTATGGGTTAAGGCTTTATATATAAATTGATTATAAGAAGCATTCTACTTGCAAATTTTCTGAATGTTTATACCCTATGATTTTTGCTTACGCAAAGGGTATGGTATGATTTCATTTGATTTGGCCGATTGGAAATCAATTCTTCTATGCTTGTAAGGGATCATATAAGAAAAATCAAACTAATACTTCCTAATTATTTTGTTTAGTTTAAAAAGGACTAACTTTTTAGTATTTTATGTTTTCATTTTTTCAAATTAAATTCTTATGACTTAGTATATGACCGCATAAGATGTAAGAAAGTATGAATTTTCAATTCCATTCTCTTGTGCATTCACTCCAGTCACATGGATAATATATAATGCGTGCCGGCTTGACAGTCAACTATATATTAACTACGTACATACCATATATTTTTGTGAATCGCGAGAATTTTGGGAGAAAGTAAAATGCGCATGCATACATGCATGAATATCCGACGCAAATCATGAAGGAGGGCACATGCAGTGTTATTCATGGAGTGACTTTGGACACCAGAAAATGGACAAAATTCTTTTAAAAAACCAAAAAAGAAATAAGGGGAACGCGACGGACAAATGCCACATTTTCTCTTCCAATTTTTATTATATCATGCCACTTTGCAGGATTTCTTTGGGGAATTTATGACTGTTTTTTTGAGAAGTTTGGGATTTAGTTCTGGTATATTGGAGAGAATATATTGCATTGTCGTAGTAAGTATAGGGTTTCACAGAAAAGTACCTGTTTTGATAAATTTACGCAGTTGCTGCAATCAAAATTTGATGCCATCATATCTAAAACCATATGTATTATAGTTGAATACAAACTATACATGTATTTACATAGATGAGGTACGGTAAAATTGAAAATTCTTGTTTCAGCAAGATACATAATGTACCTACAAGTGAATTTTAAGAAGGTGAAAGTTTTCTGAGAGCATGAACGCTTATAAATATTACATGACCCAGTACATCATTATGGTATGTAGCAACCATTTTCACTTTAAATTATGTTTACAGAAATACTTTTTTGTATCTTGTTGCCATTTATCTCTGAACTTTTATTACTATACAATGGATAACTTTTCTAGTGTGTTTGTACTACTGAGACTCTCGCATTGATGTGGTTGTTTTATACTTCCAGCTAAACCTATTTTGCTATGTACACACTACAGCTTTAATTTAATGTAATTCCTGATCATGAGTTCGTAGAACTGAGCTGCTGAGTATGTTGGGAATAAAAGTTTGTTCAAACAATCAAAATATTTGACAATTCTGCCCAAGTACATCCATGATAATATAGTGATACTATTAAAGTAGTTTTGATATACCTTAATTCATCTCGTTCCCATATAATAAGTAATGTGATAGCATCATTGACCAATGACCATTCTATTTATTACATTAGTCCATCCGTTCGTGATTGTGAAAACAAAAGCGAGAAGATGACATAAGTAAGTAGAAATGAAAGAGTTCTGTGTAGAATTTTATTCCCATCACTACTCTAAAAACTTCTATTCACTTCCGTTTGCTAACGAAAATGCTGCGTACGTGGAGGAGCTCAGGGACAACCTAAAAAAGAAGATGATGATGATCATTGTGATCACCGATAAAAAATAACATAGTACAGAAAGAGTTAAAAGGAAGAAGAATAAAAACGTTCAGTTTATTATCTAAAACTAAATAAACAAAAGCAAACTGAATTACATACAACAAGCTTGAAAAGTTGGAGAAGGATGACGGTAATAATGTTGTACTTTTGTTTTTCTATTTTCTTTCTTCTCTCGCAGTCGTCTCATGGAATAAACTATATTATAAAAAGGGGAAACGGTAAATTCAGAGAGATACTAAAACAAAAAATCATGGATTCAGTTGAAGACTCTTAATTCAACAAGAGAGACAAACTGGAGAGAGAAAAGGAAGTAATCGGAGTGAGTAAAATAAACCAAGTTATATAGGTAGAGAATGAAACGAGAATATTAGAAGTAAAAAGGTAGTGACTGATGTTTTTCTAGCTCTAATAAGATTGCATTACTGTTTGATACATTATGGATCATGTGAACGAATAATATTATTGGGGATCAAGTTGAAACCGTCTTCAAGTTTGCTTACTTTGTAAAGTAAAAAACTACCCACACATGTTTCAATAAAATACATCTCATGGTTAGCTCTCTTCTCTCATAATAGAAAAAAGGTATATGGAATAGTAATCTGATGTATTATCCAACCCCACGTTTACGTTGTTTTTTGTTAGAGAAAGGTGCTCGGCTGCCCTGCTCCCATTTTATATGTATGAAATGTATGGATACTCGACAAAAACAAACTTGATACATGTACTGATTTGATTGCACAAACTACTCGTTAAGTTGTCCACGTTGAAAGCATCAGCAATAAAAGCACTAAATTTGTTATAGAAAGAAAAAGAAGATAAAGCGTATTTGACCAAATCATATAATATACTATTTTTGAATTCACTTGGGAAATGATGAAGAGGCTACTTTCAGACTATAGCAAATTAAAGGAAAATGAGGAAAATTAACAACGACAAAACTGAGTCGACCTTTTTAATTTTGGTTTCTTGTTCAGAATCATGAAACAGGACAGAATTTAGTTGATTACCGATTAAATTATTAAGAAAGTTTGTAAATGTGAGTTGAGTTAAAGATCACGTTATATGTTTTGATCTGCATGTATAGAGCATTCAATGAATGATATACAGCACAGCCAATAGCGGAATTGGCATTTTCCTTGGTGTTTGGTTTTGCTTCTTACTACTGCTACCCAAGATTGTCCCCAAAGACAATATTTTATGGGAAGATGTAACCTTGTACCGGGAAAGTATACATTTAATAAGATTGTTCCAACGTACCTCAACCTACAGGAAGTAGCCAACAACCCTGGAATAGTACCTACATTGACTCCTTCAAGTTTTTCTTGCTCCCCATTTCGAAATATTTTATTCGTCCCAAAAAATTCAAATGGGCTATTTATTCCTTCCTTTGAGCTCACTGTAGGAGTCATGCCATTAAAGAAAAGCTTTATTGAGCGCATCCCATTCTATCCGAATGTAATTCAAATAGATTATCATACGAAAATAGGAGCATTCCTGCTAACTGTTTCTCTTCTTCTTTCTCTAGTTCGCCGGCATTATTTTTTTTGTTCCTCCTCCTAACTACCCTTCGCTTCCTCTGCCTTAATGTTTTCCGTGGTTAGACAGTTAGTTGGGATTATGGTTGCGAATCTGAAAGTCAAGTTAAGGCAGGAGAGAATGGAGAGGAAAAGAAGTAATAAAAAGTGTTTTCTCCATATCCGCCATTCATTTCGTATTCCATGCCAAAAAGTTCCTGAGTGACTGTGTGTGTGCCGTATGAAAAAATTAAACCTTAAGAAGGACTAACATGAAATGGGTAGGATTTGTGTGGTTGCGGTAGTAGCTCTGCAAGAATTTTGTTCACTCAGTCGATGTACTCTCAACGTACTCTGACCAAACCACCATCATTTTGAGTTGGCCCAACTCACTCCACATGAGCCCATTTAATAGTTAATAGATTCAAATAGCAGGCTGATTTACCTACATCAATTCTATCTAAACGATATTGCATGGGATGTAAAACATTCATGGTATTCCACATTTTATGAGGAGAGTTCCTCTAGAATAATCTCCAACACTTATATGGGCTGGGGAATGTTTGAAAAATGCAATTGTGAAAGAATAAAAGGATTTCCACGATTTCCTTTTAATTCGTTTTCTGTCTTTTCTTCAATGTCTGATGCTCCACGTTCCACGGTTCGTTTTCAGATTGCATTTTTTCTATCCTTTTTTCTTTCTAGAGGATTGTGTGAATGAGAGAATTTCAGATACCTCCTCCTGCTGACACTTATTCCTTTCACTGGGAGAATTGTAAAAATACAACTTTCATTTCATTTCCATGTCTCTTTTTTTCCTTGAGGGTAGGTTTAAAAAGTGCATTTCGAGATGAGATGAGATTGGTTATATTACACACGATCATGTTAAAATGAGAGCGCTTTCAAAGGGAAGGCGAAACGTAGGATAATATTGTGAGAAGTTTTTCATACGGTATGTAGACGTGTGTTACACTACTGTTGGTGTTGCTTCAGCGAATTATATTACAAATGCAGGCATTGAATTTTTCTTATTTTGCTCAGATCTTCCCATTTCACATCACTTTTCTTTTAAAGGAATAAGAAAAAGGGATATGAGATCACAGGATAGAAAACATTGCATTGCTTGTCTCACTAACGCCACTACCGACTCTACTGACATTTTCCAAATATCCGTATAACTACTTAAGTATATGTATGTACTTATATATTACTTTGTATGTACACTTCTTTCTCCCATCCCCAAAGTGGAAAGAAGCAAGCTCAGCTTCATCCATCGAGAGAAAGCGGATTTTTTCTTTCTTGTCTGTGAAAATATTATTCGAATTCCAAAAGGAATTTCATCAATAAATCTGCCGCATTTCCCTTTCCCTTTTTCCCCAAAAAGAGCATGTACGTAACTTTCAAAATACTTTTTCTATCTCATTCTTTTCCCTTTTTCGACTAATATTCCTAGTACAATTCAACCAGGCAAAAAAGCAACAGAAAGAGAGAGAGAAAGGCAAGGGCAGCAGCGACTTGATCCTTATTGGCTCATGTCATGACTTTTTCTTTTTTTTTGCAATTGGAATACCCGTTATTTTTCTTGTCGTTTATATGTACATAAGTGCATGAGAAAATTGAGGAGCTCCATCCTCTCCGCCGCTCCAGTAAAGTAACAAAGAGTGAGAAGCCAGGAATAGCAAAAAAGACTGGCATTTTATTTCATGAAAAGTTAGAAAGAATAAGATCCGTCCGTAAAACTTAAGAACTCCCTTTTAAAGGAAAGAAGAAAAGCTATTATTTGCTGACTACTGATCGGGCTCTTTACTACAAAAGTAATATGTATGACAGATGCGTGTGTATATTCATGGAGAGAAAACGAAGCTGATCGCCTTTTTATAAGGGATTCCGGTACTTTTTATGTAGTTTGAATAACACCTCCTTCTTCCGACAGGAAGAGTATTCCGTTTTTCATAGAAATGAGCCAATCGTTATCCCCTGCGTTTTAGGATCGTGATCGAGGCTTGATTTCTTTATCGGCACTGACCATTCGGGAGAATATACGACTTCCCATTATTATCAACGCTAGCAGCTCACACAACGTCTGATTTTCATTTTCCTCATATCTTACTCCAGAAATTTTTCATAATAACGAAGCTTTTCTTTTGTATGAAAAGCTATCATAAATGATAGGAATGACATTTACTTATCTACCTGTTTTGCTGGGATTTGGTTGGTTGTACGGCAAATGGAACACTTTTTTTATCATTTCAGTAGTAAAATGGCTTTAATGTATAGGATAGATAAAAATGTACACATTCAGAAGGAATAATAAGATGAAGTGTTGGAGGCACGAGGAAAATAAAGAAAAAGCAAAACAGAAAATCCAATTGAGTCCGTGAAAATTTGAGAGAAAGGATGATGATGATTCTTGCGAGGCCACATTGCCTGCTGTTAGCCCGAAGGAAAGAACCCATTTAAAGACAATTTTGTCATACACTTTTCCCTCTCACTTATACCGTAATGACATACTTAGGACGTTCCAAAAAAGTCCTCTCAAATCCTAAAATGCTTTTATTCCAATTTTGTTCATCTTAAAAAAGTTAGTGGTAAAAAGTCAGTAAGTAGCCAGTCAGCTACTGAAAGTATATTCTAAAAATGCCTTGTAATGTTTGTGAAAGTTTATATACGTATTTATGTACTTACTTACGCTCTATATCTTCACTTTCTTTAGTTTACTTGAACCTATGTAGCTCCACAAAAAACTAAGATATATTTATGATGGCATGGGTGATTCTACAGCGGAACTTCAGTTCTAGTAATATAAATATGCCTCAGGAATAGAATGGCAAAGTCATCTTTGTGTTCACTTCATCTCTGTCTTACGGTTAAGTTACGTACTACAATATCTTGCGGGGTATTCACTGACCATCCATAGTCGTTTTCTAAATTGGAGGCAAAGCGAAATGGAATGTGATGTGGAGGGTTCACGAATATGATGGATACACTCTATATACAATCGTTATACTTATGCAGGCTAAAAACCTTTTGTAGGCAGAATGGGATATGAGGACAAAAACTGTCTTTCAATAACTCAGCCAATCCAAAATTGATATAATATGTGCTTCTGGCTGTAAAACGTTTTTTTTCAGTAGTTTATACTTTCGATGATTTTTGAAGATACGATGAAAAGTTTTTGTTATTCCCTTAACTTTGTGGATGGATGGATTGGATAATATTGGAGAGTAAAAAAGAGTTGGGAATGGAAAAGGAGAAAAAACTTGTAAATTAAATTCGTCCATTTCAGTTATATATTTTTTCTGAGAGCACACAAGTACATCGCAATGGACTGCAACAGTGGTGTGTAGATTGATGTGTTGAGAGAGAGAGAAAAGTTTTAAAGGGAACTGAAAGAAAAATGAATTGTGTAGAAACTCGAGAGAGGAAATAGAAAAGTTGGCACTGAATTAATGACATTTTAAATAAAGTAAATCAGATTCCTCTAAAGTTTCCATTAAAAACTGTGTATTCCCTCGAGGATATACTTTTTTAATGTGAAAGTTTTTTTTAAAGAATAGACTGAAAAATGGACATTTCTGTGAGAGCAAGCTAAACAAGATTTTGAAACGGTAAAAAGAAAAACTCTTCGTTTACTCTGTCGTTTAGGCAAGGAAACCGTGTGGTTTATTGCGTATTATGCACAAACTTTTTGTACTCAAGGACATCCTTGTATATATGCATTTTAGCATCGCGTAACTTTGTATGAAAAATTCAGCTACAAAGCTTGGCCATCATACTAGAGAAAGCTAGAGAAAATGACTTTCTGCATGATGAACCATCATTTTCATGTAGGATGTTGACGATATGTGTATGTGACGTGACTCCTCCCTTGATTTTCGTGTCCTCTTTTTTGACTGTATTACATTATTTTCTTCGCCTCGCCTTTCTTCTTTTTTCACTTCTTTTTGTTACCTCTTTCTTTCCTCATTGTTATTCTGGCTGCTGTAGATGTATGCTGCTGCTTGTACTTGCATGATGTTAGAGAAAGCGGAAGGGTCAGTGAAGGGAGAAAGTTAGTTTATTCCTGTCCGAGCAAGTCAGAAGGCTTTATCGTTTCTATTTTTTATGCCCGTATATAAATGTATGTAGTCCGTTGTTGTTGCTTACATTACGTAAAGAAACAAGATAGAACCAAGAGTTGTTCTTTCGTCCTCTTCTTCAAACTTGGAATCTGGTCTTTGCTGCATACTAGTTTGACAATTTTAGTATTCTGATTCTGTAGCAGTCACACACGACGCATCCATACATAACATAGTAGCAGGTCCAGCAATGAGCACAATAAAGCTGTATATATATATACGTATCTACAAGATTTTCACTTTTTCTTTCAAACTTTTTTTTTCTGCTTCCTTCAAACATGCATTTTCGTTTTACTGACTAGAATTTTTTGTTATATATAACCCGCTTGACTAACATGTTATGCATTATGTACAGATTTTTATACAGGGACAAAAGTTTGTTGTCAGTCATGGCACGCTTTCCGATCCCACCGTGTGCACATTACATAAGCATCACATATATCACATTTGAACAACGAACGGGTCCATATCTTCCACAGCTTTCTTCCTCCTCCGTCTCTCCCGCTTTGAACCCCAATTTGCGAAGCTTGACATTCAGATTGACATTCAGTGAGGGAGGTCAACCTGACAGGCAACATGCCAGTCAAACACCGATTTAAAAAATAAAACGAAGAGTACCACTTGTACATTTATACATGTCCCTTATCGGGATTCAGAAGATGGAAAACTTAGAGCCACTCATGCAGCGTGCATACCCACAATGTTGTATATACAATTTATATAGCCACATGTACCTAGGATTCTCAACAAACTTCCTTCGTAACTACAAGAGAAAGCTCCTTCACTCGCTTCCTCTTGATTCCTCAGTTTGTTCTCGTTTTTTTTTCGTTTTTGCAAACCCTTCTTCTGTTAAAATTGAAGGGAGTCTGTTCTGTGAGGAGTATATGTGTAGTCAAAGGAAATATAATAATGCAGGAAAAAGGAAGCATAACGTAGAATTGAGAATGCAGGAGGGAATCATGATTGTCTAATGCATAAAGCATTTTTTTCTTTATGGAGAAGTGAATGTTGACTACAAACGAAGGAGGAAAGGAAAGATATCTAAAAACTAGAATAAATAAAGGCATGAGTTTGTAGAACTACATGAGAAAGAGCTGACTGGCCAAAAGTTATGTTAACTTCAGTTGCTGCGAATGATCAAGTAGGCAATAGGCATAAGTTATTGACGGCAAACGTAAAAAAAATCTTTTCGATTCTGTATGCCGATTCCAAGAACACGGTGAGTTATTGAACATTGAGGCAAGAGAGAGAGAGAGTACACATGAACATATTTATGTGTACATCTATCAGGCCAAGGCGTCCGAATCGCATTCAAAGTTCATAGCGTGAACTGAATCCCTTAAAGCTTTCGTTGACGGATGGATGGATGGCTGAATCTTCTGAGCCCATACATATTTACGAA
The DNA here is from genome assembly GCA_001718145.1 of Orchesella cincta. Taxonomy (NCBI): domain Eukaryota; kingdom Metazoa; phylum Arthropoda; class Collembola; order Entomobryomorpha; family Orchesellidae; genus Orchesella; species Orchesella cincta. Next base: position 76,416 of record LJIJ01000578.1, read on the forward strand.
AAGAAAATGAAAAACAGAAATATATACATAGTGTGGTTGGGAGCTCTGTATTTTTACGTGTTTCAAATGTATTGAGTCCTACTATCAAAATTCAAGTGACTTGCTAATACATATTCTGGAAATAAATAGTAAAGTTGTATGTTGCACTATGATTTTCAAACAGGAAAAGGAATAATAAAGCAATGTGTATACAGCCAATATTCTCTAATAATTTACTCTCCTTGCTGGTGTACTCTTAACATTTTGATATAGTTTTTCATGCATGCGTATTTTTGTATCATCCTATTTACGTCAAATAGAAGATCCAATTTCTACTCAGTCAGTGGAATGATACATAGTAAATAACGTAAACTAGACCACTTGATTTCAAGTCAGAAAGCATGAGAGGCATTTCTCCATCTCTTTGAATTTATTTTTATATGAAAGATTAGACCATTGTGGTCACTCATTCATGATATTGATGATGATCAGAACGATGGTATCCGAGTAGAAGAGAGGAGATGAGACTAGCATAGCAATCAGTAATACGTAATGAGAGCTGCATGCATGGAGTGAAGTAGAGGAGAGGAAAATGATGGAATAAAAACGAAAATTTTTGTACAGATGCACTCAGAATAAGCTTAAAAAGGACTGCCTCCTTTGATCATTATTGAACAAAAACAACTGGCGATGGAAACAACAAAACCGGGACATGCTATAGTAAAACAAGCCTTGTTATATGCACATATAGTGGCGAATGTAGGTGTAGAAAGGGTGGAAATTATCTACAACCATCAGGGAAAGCTGAGAACTTGGGCGAAATCCATGCGATGACACTCTGCTGTTCTATCCTCATGTTATCAGCTTGCCCCATGACTAAGAATTACCCGCATGGAATCTGCCAACCGACTCAGCTACTCATGACTACAGTAGTGGAATATGTATAGATTCACATCTATATATTCAATAGGGTCAAATGACGTAACTCATTTATTATACACGTGAATCCAAGCCGACAAGGGTGCAAATGAACTGTTTTTGGGTGAAAAAGTGGAAATCGCTTTTGACATATTGGATTTTATTTTCATATAAGCAAGAATCTTCTTGTCTGGATATGTATAGGTACTTTGCTCAGACTGCTCATAAAAACCCGTCGGTATATTCCATGTGTAAAATGATAAATGTGAGGGAAAGGGAAATATAAGGAAGCTTCGACATCACTCTACATCACCCTGATTCTGTGCTATATGCTTTGTTGGAGTAGTATATTATGGATACCCAATCAAATAAATAAATGAGTCTGCTCCATTCATTCAAACTCAAACGAAGTACAAGAACAGAATAATCATCAGCACCCCGAGTTTTGCTTAAAGTCATGATGATCAACTTCATAGCAGGCAATTTCCTTTTCCATTTTTTCTTCAAAAAATGAAGCAACACAAATTGCGCTGGAGAGATTGTAAAAAAAGGTCGAGTTTTTGTATGATAAATGTTTATGGATATCCTTCTAACCAGCAGCAGGTAATAATATTGACGTAAAGTGACTGCTACGGTCTCTCTACTGTTTAGAAGTGGTGCGAGCTGATCTCTTTATCTTTTTGTCTTGGGTTGGATACATCTGCTAGTTTCAAGCTTGCAAACGGCCGGTACAATAGTGAGAAAAGGATGCACCGCTGAAAAATTCTAATCGTTTACTATTTAAAGCACTAATGAGTCTAAATATATAAAAATTTCCAATGAATTAATCCATTTTTCTATTTTTACTAAAAGGTATTATAAATTAGGCTATACAGTAAGGTATTAATAGTATGGTACGGTTTTTCGGGATGGTAATTTCCTTGGCTTGTCTTAAAACTATACATTTTCATGCCGCAATCTGCAAAAGACTGTTTCTTTTACTGCATTATTATGTTATTCCAATGTTCTGTGTCTTGTCTAGCCTTTCGTAGAGTAGACCCCGGTACTCTCGTTGTCCGATCCCCTTTTAAGAGTTTTTTTCCTCCTCTTAAAATTGCAGAGAAAAAATTGTCTAGAATGATAAATTACCTAATTTACAGGGCTCAGGTGGTCAATTGCTCTGTATAAATCGGTTCTTCACTTGGGGCCGAATAACAAAGGGGCGTTGTGACAAATTGAAATTTTTTTCTTTCTTTTTCCTTCGAAGCTCGTTTGCAATCGCCCCGGCTGGCACACGTTTCGCTTCCATTATTGCTACATTTTCTTGGCCAACGTGTACCTTTACATCTTTGGCACACACAGATGCTATTTATATAAAATCACATTAGTCATAAAAACTGGAGTGTAAAACTTTCGGGTTTTTCCAACAGGACGATGCAAGATTTATGCTATTTCAAACCATGTTGTGTGTATAGCTCCTTCGGTAATCGTGATAGGGCGCAAGAAGCACGCGCAACTTTATATTCATGCTTTGTCAAGCCTTCTTGAGTAGTACCGTCGATTTACATACAAATCATATGCATGCATAATACTTTAAAATCCTCTACGCATGTCTTTTTTCAAGTAAAAAATAGTTTACGCATATTCTGTCTCGACAACGTCCCTCCTTCCATCGCAGTATCTGTGTTACGTGCTTTGAAACTACGTGTGTATGCATATGAGCAAAGAGCATAGTAGAAACACATTTTATGGATGAATACATTTGGTGGATTTGATCAACAACTCCCCTCGCGTCTTATTTTATCAACTGAATATTAAAAAACCAGAGGCACAACCCTTTTCCTTCCCTTCCTCTCTCTCTCTCTCTCGCTTGTATCATTGTCTCATTGTTTTTTAGTATTCCTCCATGTTACCTTTTTCATGGGTTACATAATATCACATCCGTCGCCACGTAAAAACTCAAGTGCAGTCGTGTGTAGCTGACTTGAATTGAATAGTTGTGTTTAGAATGTTGTGAGAATGGAAACATCCTCTTAAAATTGTTGAATATTTGTGGCCTCATTAAAGATATTACATTGAGTTGGTGACTTTTGTCAGGATTTCACCTTAACCTTTCCAACATTATGAGCTTCAAGCTCATTAAAATTCTTCAAACTGAAAGGAAGTTCAGAATCGGCTTAGGGCTGAGCAGAGTTCATTGGTGCAATCAGAACACAACTTAAAATAAGATCGAGAGTGAAATCTTAACAGAAAATGCAAATGAAGGGATGTATGTGAAGGCTTTTGAAGGAGTGGGTCCTTAAACATGACCTTGGATTTGGATGCGTTTACAAAATTTAGGCATTTTTTATTAGTTCTCACAGCGTGAATTTTAAATTACCTTTCATCTTCCCACTGTGATTTTCTTTGCGTAATGCGATAGCGTATGAATATTTTGCTGTGGGCTCATAAATATTCAGCTCAAGAAATTATACTGGTTTTAAACTGACTTAAAATTCTGTTCGAACCAGCAGGAAGCTATTGGTTCCTAAAAATAGGTAAAGTAAAATCTGACTCAGCAACATACCCATGTAACATTTTATCACAATAAGGGACTTGACTCAACTCCATTATGAATTCGTCTGGTTTACTGGAGTTGGAGTCATTATTACGCATAAGTATAAGGTACGCGTGTGCGTGCATGCATGTGCATCAAAAATAGCATTCAACAGTGTGTTATGTATGGTAATATCGGCGAGTGTTGCATCAATATTACATTACTGTAGGTCAGGTTATGCAGAACGAATTCAAATCAACCAGAGTAAAAGCTTAAGTCAGGAAAGAAATATTATAATCCATTTTTTCTGTAATTCCCGTTTTCAAGAGCGAGAGGGATGGGAGATTACGCGTTATTTCCATTAACCTTGGATTAGACTCTAATTTATCTAGATAACGTTATAATCCATTAATGGAAGAAATGATTTTACAACAGTTAAAATTAACTAGTATTTCAGTCGTCTTGCATTTTAAACTGTTTTCAATATGCAGTATTTTGTGACAGCTTCAGACGCTGATAAGGTGCTCCATATCATCCGTATAGGAATCCTATGTAGTTCCAGAAATAGTCGCAGCAAATCCGTGTACGATTCAACTAAATAGTAATGTTGGTAATTAAATCATTATTATTATTATATAGTGAATCCAAAAGGCACAAGTCTTAAAATAATTATACACTTCCTGTACAATACATTGTTTTGATAATGGTTATTGTTAGACAAACACTACATACATACATAAATGCTATCCTATCTCATATACCACCATTTAAAAAAGCATTTTATTACAAATGGTGAATATCATTCTTTTCTAAAGTTAAGGTAGAGTTTCGAAGTGAGGAATCGGAATTTTAATGTTAGACCAGACCTGACTTGAAATTTGTTAGCTGGACCCCAATTCCAAGAATTTCTCGAAGAGAGGATTTTTAATTGAGAGAAACTTTTTTCAAACATTCGTTAGAATAGTGGGTGTGCGTAATACTTGAAGTACACATCTCGAGTTTCATATGTTGTATTAAGAAGAATTTGATACAATATATAATGCAAGGAGAAAGTATGAGTTTATTATTGGATAGTTCGATATTTTTAATTGTATCATCTTCAATGGTTTAACTCTTATTTCATATTTTCAATAAATATATTGTGTTGATGGTATACATACAACAATGATTCGAAGGATAAACATACACCCCGTAAAGCCCAATTTATGTGGGCAAAACACGTTACTTAGTTTTGGCTCCAAGACGGATAAAGCCATATTGTATTTAAAATATGAAGTGTTGTTGTTGTGAAGTTGATTTTTTATCCTTATCACAGCAACTGACCTATCCCACCGGATCTTTTTAAGCATGCTGAATTATGTACAAAAATATCCATCCATCTCCTATCCACAAACGTTGCATTACGTTGCATATTCAGTTTCTTTCATAAAAAAGGTAAAAAAGGGTCCTTTTATTTAATAAGTTCGACCTCATTACTATTATATAATCCTTAAAAAAGGATACTTATTTTCTGCCTTTTTCGTCCTTCTTTTTCTCCGACGAGATCTCCATCTGTACCCTTAAATCTCTATAAAAACATGTGGGCATATATATATTGGGAATTCCAAGAGAGTGATAATATACTGGCTTTACTCACATAATAGAAACACCCCATCACTTGCGAGAAATCACTTGATGTGATATAATTTTCTTAAGATAGGATGTAAGTTTGCTTAAAATAAAATGAGCAGCATATTTTTTACTGAAAAAATAAACGAAAACAACAAGCCCTTTTTTAATGTAGACTTTTGGTTAACAAAAGTAGGTCAAGGGATAAGGAGGGATGCGGACTTTTTTTTATTGCTCATTCCTTATATACTACCTGCCATCCAGAACATGTGCATTATGTGCAGTGACCGATAATAATGAGAGGTACTTCACACATGGATATTTTTGGGTATTAGATGTTGATAAATATGTACCTAAAAATTCTTTCGTCATCTTGAACACGCATTATACATGCTTTGTCTGTTTCAGTTTCATCACTGTTTTAGCTTTCAATATCCTTTTCATAGACGTCCAATTTTCCTACATTTTGAATATTAGTGAAATGAATCCTCAAAGTTTTTGGGTACTTTACAATCAAACTAAAGACTTTTTTACTTTCCCGTGTCAATGGAACTCTTTCCATTATGATGCATAAACATGAACTTTTTTATTAACCAGGAATTCCAAAACGTGTCTGAAAAAAAGGACCCGAACTTGTCAGTTTACTTTCATTTTCTACAAAAATCTTCTGACGCTTGTCAGCAACTATGGAATTTTTATGTACTAATTAATAGCAGCAAGTGACGGAATATTGGGATTAAGGACCAAATCATTGCGACATACCTGCTGCAATTGTTCGGTATTTTAGATCCGTTAAGCATCCACCCGTATACTTATACATTTATGAAAGTACAAGATTTTTGTTCTGATATTACTCTATAGTAAGTAGCACAATAATTATCGGAAATTCTTTGTGTATTGAGAGATTGAATGACTCAGGGTAATATTATTATATGGATGCCACATGCTGCGGTTGTTGGAAAATGCCGAGATTTCCCTAAAAACTTTAAAAAGAAGTGTATCTTTGACTAATGGGGTAGTAATTTTAGAATTTAAGCTTTTATTGTCAACTGATTGGGTCCTAAATCGAATGCGGTAAACAACGTAAATAATCAAAATTACGCTTGTCATGCTTTTCGGCACGCAAGCGTTCTGAAATGAAATACAAAATGTATGTATAGAAATCCCTGGTTTACTAAAAAAAAATAAACCGGATCTTCATGATGAGAAGTTAATTATATCACCTGCTGTTTCCTACATTTCGTTACTTTTTCGACTTTTCTTTATTTTCGTTGTTCGTTAACAAATGAAATTTTTTATTAGTTTTTATTTTCTGTCAGTTTTGTTTTTCTATAACTAACCACCAACCACAAATTAATAATTAATATTTAGTTTAGTCGTGTACAGAATTGGGAATAATAAACTGCCCATTATTTAGTTTGATGCGATACTTATATTTATTTTAATGCAGAGATAGCACACTTCTTCTTTATTGTTATGTTCAAAATATGTTCTATATTTATACTTTATACGTAATTTAAAATTTGCTTGCCCAATGAGCTTTGTTTACCCTCTTATACACTATTTCGCATGAGTATCTCCAGCGTCAGCATTCAACTTTCAAGATGATTCGCCATGTTCCACAGTCTATGCGATATTACAATATTACATTACGGCGGAAAATTCGCTGTCATCCATTTTCATATAATTTGAAAGCATGACATAACAGGATAGCAGACATCAGAATATATTTTTTATAACAATAGAGTATGAACCAGACACATCATGCAAGTATGTATATCTGTAATAAAAGACGAGGATCCAGAATTCCCCAGGCTTTCTCCTTCACTTCCACAGACGAGAGTGACTTTTTAGGGAGGATGGAATTATGATGTTCCATAAGTGTCGGAACTGCTCATTTTCATGATGAGTTATGGAAAATTGTGTAAAGGATGAGTGATGTTCCCATTTACCGTTCCTTTCCGTCCGTCGCTTCTCATCATCATGGTTCTCTCACAGCCTTTTCGCTTTTCCTCTTGCTCTGCAAGTTAGTGATGTACATACATCACATTACTACATCCCCAAAAAAAACTGTGCAATATGTAGGAGAAGAAGGTATTATATTATGCCAAGAAAGTGAGAGGATGCTTGCTCCTTCCACTTTACTTGCAGCTGGTTGAAAATGTTGATGTGATGTGATCCATTTTCACTAGATGCCAAAACGGAAAACATCCTACACATATTTTTATAACTATATTACCCACCTCCTGTTATTGCTCACTTTTGCCTAGCCTATCATTCCGACTTTCTTTTTATATGGAGGAACTTTTCCTTCGTCTTTCTTTTATTTTTTTTAAAAAAAAGGTAATATAGTATATTATAAATGTCTCACGTTGATGTCAGTGCTGTTGGTGGTGTGATGAGATGTGATGAAATTACATTTTTCCCTATTGTGATCCTCCAGGAAGGAGAATATGATAAAGGAGAATGTCTCCGAGAAGGAGAATAATGCGATGCATCACATACATTTTTTGGGTCGTTTTTGTGTAATAGTAATAATGCAGTCTATCTAACTAAGGAACTTCTTATACATATTCAGGTATATATGATGTACATACTCATATAATATGAATGAATGAAAGCATGCATTTCACTTTCTGTCACGATGACGCACAAAGACGCAGAAAGCATGAAGAAGAAAGGAAAATGGCATAGCTAAAAAATACGGAATACTTATGAGCCTCCCTGTTTGTGTGTATGTTGTATAATTTAGTCTTATAAAGAGCAAAAGTGGTACTAGTTTTGAGCATGCTTTTTTTGAACTATACTATCTGTCAGCCCGTTTCTCCTTGTGTAGTGTCTGCTTACTAATGAAATAAACAAAACTGAAGGATGATTATAGAAGACGTGCCAGTCTTTTACTTTTTCCCTCTCTCGACATGACTAAGCTCCCTACAAAAAAAATAGCTAGGCTGTCGTGCATGCTTATTATGACTATTGTTATTATTATGTACCATCTTTCCTGGATGGGAAGGTTCCTTCCTATTTACATGACGAACTGACAACTGCAAACGGAGCCAGTAGTGTAACATCAAAAAATGCCTTTTCATACATATCCCTATAGAAAAGCCACCCGTGGTAAATGATATACATATTATATTATTATGTACATGTTTATAATATTCGCGTTGCATACATTTGAAAGAAAAGTATGTAAGTGTACCCAAGTGAAATGATAAAGGAAAATGCGTTCATTTCCACGAATCTCTCTCCCACTCACTTGCTCTTCTCTTTTCTGGAAAGAGGAATCATCATTATCACCAGTGTGAGCAGCGCGAACAACCCGACTGAGCATAGTGGCACTTGTTTATACCTTTACCAACAGCATATTTTATGATAAAAGCAGAAAATTTCAGAGTGTCATATCGATCCATAATAATAATAATAAGAATACTAACATGAGAACAACTTGCTTTTTTTCCTTATATACCACACGCTTGCTCTGCTATGGAACGGAACTTGCAACAGCAATTTTCTCTGTTGGCAGAGCCAAGAGCTCACATTCACATCAACTTTTTTTTCTTATAGAGCAGCAGCACAAGTACCACCATCACCACCACCAGCATAAAATTGTGCTTGTTTGCTTGCTTACTTCCTTTTTTCTCTTTATGCTCTAGGGTGATTTCCAGCTGTCTTTCTTCCTCCTTTCTATCTGTCCATATTATTGATATTGCTACATGCATATATAAAACTTTGTACGCTCCACGACTTGACAGGAGCACTTGAGCTCGTTATGCCATGCCATATTCCAGTTTTTCTGTCGTTGTAATATTTTATATGTGTGTATAATATATGCTTTCACTTTTTCTCAAAACGACTCGACTCCTACTCCTGCTGCTGGCTGCTTACTCCTGTCAAGAAAAATTGCATAAGAAACTTTAGGAAAAGAGAGAGAAAGAGAGTGAATAATATGGAGGTGGCAGTCGTGGTTTTCCCTCCGTTTCATTCGCTAAAAGTTTGAAAGGCGGTTTGAATAGAGAGAAGGAAAAAGAAAGGAGAAAGGAGGCGGACTGTCATACATGTCTTTTTAGAAGAGTGTCAACTTCGTATTTCCCTACGCTATTTTCTCTTCTTTCATATTTATTTTCAGTTCATAGTTTTTTTAGGAGAATGACTGGACTTTTCCTCGCAGTTCTCTTCCCCACTATATTCTGGCTTCTTTTTAAGCTATCATAAATGTGACTCGGAGTGTGAGTGTACGCTATAGGAAATGTGAAAAGGCGGTGTGCATTCAACGGGAACACTGAAGTGGCAATGTCCATTCTGACAATCGAGAGAGGAATACCGATACCGTTGAGGATGAGGAAGCATGCATTTTCGACTCCTATATGAAGATGAATTACATTTTGTCAACTTTCCTTCTTCCTCTGATGTCAATTTAACTTTTATATCAACCAAAATTGTGAAGATGTTTGATGTGCATCTTGATGCAAATAGATGAACATAATGGAGCAGTTCTTTAAAGTCTATAGGCGGTTTAATACCATATTTCCTTTTATAAGTTTTACATTCCACTGCCAATAAGAATAAGCCGTCGCAAGGGAAATTTGGAAACAGTCAACAGCAACCTACTACTTGTCCAAATCTTCTAAACTGAGATGGCAGAGAAAATGCTGAAAGGTGAAATGAAATACGATAATAATGGAAAGAAAAGCTAACATTATGAGCTTCGTCCAGAGCATTAATTCCATAATCCGATGAAAAACTAAATGATGTGGCAGAGTCCGATAAAAGCAATTAATTTTTAATATTATTAGAGAGAACTTATAATTTATAAGGAGCGCATTAACTTTTTCTACCAAGCTGGAATGGTATGCGTCAGTTAGTTATAGGATATTTCTGGCATGACATTTTATCCACTCCTATTCCGTATTCCCTGGTGTAAAAATGTTCCATATCTTTCTCATTAGTAGCATATGAAGATGGAAATATTAGGAAAATGAACTATCAATGAGCATAATATTTTGTGCTATATATGCTGCACCCTATCCAGCCTAGTCTGTGAATAGTATGCTTTAATAACCACATTTATTCCAAAAAAAATGAGAGAGAGAAAGAACAAAGAAGTCATGCGTAAAAATAAATGCCATTTCCTTCTGAATTCATTTTCCTCCCTTTTTCTCCCGCAGCAACTTCCAAATGCAAGGAGAGAACGGAAAGAACAAAGAAGAGTAGACTCTACTGCCTTCACATATTGATCGCTTTAGCTAGTGGCAATTAATAATGGTTTGAGTTCGCGTTAAACGTGAATGATTATCATGCCATTCCCATATGAGATCAAATGGGGAAAAGCGCTCATAATGTGAAACTAAGAATGAAACTGTGGGACTGGAAGAATACATTGAAGAATACATTATTGAAACCAGCAGTCTCCTTTTACTTTGCTTTCCCACAAAGACCAAAACTACTGTTTGAGCAAGACTTTTAGAAAAACCACCACATTCCTACTATTTCTAATAATTATCAGCATCATATTATAGTAATAACAAAAATTTAGACGCATACTTATTACATCTTGTATTATTATTTCATAATAAAGAGGGGTTGTATCTGCCAGGAGCAGGAGTAGCAGTCGTAATGGCATTTCCTATACGGGCTTGTATCAACTCTGACAAGAAAATGCGAAAGACTTTCCAGACTTCTTATAAACAGAGATGCTTTTGTATGCAAGCTAGTATAATCGGGGCAGCACATGCAGGCAAAATACGTCCCATTTTGATGTAATAATGAATGATATACACAGTGCCTGCCAACTGCCAACTAAAGCAACCATCCCATTCCATAAAAATCGTAATAATATATTCCAAGGCAGAAAAAAACTTTTCCATAATATTCAAGCATAAAAATATAAAGGATAAAACGAAGCACCAAGACTAGGACCAACCAAAGCAGAAAGGAAGCAAAGAGAAGGAAAGAGCCAAGACATCTTTGCCAAGTCAGTGGGCAATTTCCATCTAAGTCAGTCACATTACATTAATACATTATATTAGTAACGGAGGAAAAAATGAGAGAAGGGAAAAAAAGTTTTGTTATTATCTATTATGAGTTTTTCATGTCATTAGAATGGTATTACGAGTGTGTGGGGTAGAGAGAGGGAGTTGGCCAGGCTAGAGAATACATTAGCGGAAAACCAAGACTCCAACAACTCTCACATTTTTATATGATGAGCATCGTATATGCAAACAGAACATGCATAACGGAATACTTGGTTCTTTCTTGCTGTTCTTTTTACCTAGGCCACATTTTTTTAGGAAGAAGCTACATAATACTTTGAGGCACTTTCTTTAGAACTCGCATGCCTAGTGCCATTTCAAACCAATAATACCTAAAATGTTGTGAGCGAATGGTCTTCTGCATATACCTAAAATATAAAGTAGCAAAGCGATCCAACCACATTAACCTTAAAATGACCAAACTTTTTATGAAATACGAAAGCCGTAGTTTTTTTCCTAATATTCATATAATGATAAGAATTCGTAAAGTAAAAGAGAAAACCTTGTGCTCATGCCCTTGCCATAGTACATTTATGTATTAATAACGTTATGACAGTCGACTATAGCACAAATGACTGTGCTTCTATATAGAGAGACCAGAGAGAAAAGTGTGATAAAAGTGAAAGATACCCGAAATATCACCGTGCAGGACCAGTTTGTAGCACCAAGGAGCAGAGCAGTATCTGTTCATATGCATGTATGCAAGTTGAATGCCAAAAGAATCGAATATTCTTGTCTAAAGTAGAAGAAGGAGAGAGAAAATGTTGGAAAGTAAGTGAGATAAGGGCAATAACTGGAAATAGGGCTGTAAACCTGCGAAATATTTTTTCTTAGTTGCACACAGACCTCCGTGTACCTTTAGCTAGACGCTCTGACCCTTTATGCTTATCATCATAATCATCTTCGTCATCATAATATTATTACATTAACTTTTCTGGCTCTTGCAGCACATTTACCATTCACCAAACCAACTCCTAAGTAAAACTTTGCTTTCCCTTCTTTCCATTTCCAGGAGAAACGATGATGGCCATGGTGTTTATGTATGTATTCACGTAATGGGCGTTGGTATGATTCCCTGTGTTCGAAGAGAAGCTAATTAAACTGCCTAATAACTAATGGTCTACATTTTGCAGAGACATGTAGCTAAAACCGAAGGTTTCTCTTGTGAAAGTGGAAGAAGTTGTGGGTCCGTAATGAGCGAGCTCTTTTACTTACGTTTGGTCCGCAGGCAAAACGTAGAATACTTTTATGGGAACATTTTTTCGAGGAATAATATATTTCCACGTGCTTGTTATTGCCCTGTGTTCCACCACACTAAATACCTCCATACATACAAAGTACGTCGGTAAAAGTAATCTTACATTTAAAGGATGCGAATGCCCTTACTCACTCTCCTTATTCGGGGTAGTTGAGAGGAAAATGTAAGCAAAAATTATTATGATTATTCCAGCGTTCCTTCCCCCAAAAAAACTTGGTGGAATGCTTATAACGACGGAGGAGACGTGACCAGCGTAATCATATAACAAACATTATGATATGAGATAGGTATGATGCAGAACGACTGGAGAAGTGATATAGGACGAATGAAGTAAAGAAAACACGAAAGAAAGAAAATTAGAAAAAAAACATTCAAATGTACATAGAACAAATATAACATCAACATAAAAGCCATTAATATAAATATATACCTATAAACACGGTATGCAATAATTTTCCTACCAATTATTCCCCGCAGTATTTTAGTTTTAATTCAAGATTTTGTAATTTCTATTCAATGTTTGTGCTACATGTAAATTGTAAATAAAATTGCAAATAGTTATATTATAAACAAACCTCCTATAAGAATACGAATCGCATTACAGTACCATTGAACTTGCTGGTACTGATGATATTCTGATATTGACGATGAGGAAAAAGCATAAACTAAAGGCCATGGCTGTGCCAAAAAATAACTTCTTGAATTAACTCGTTCCGCAATGTACATCTGAAACTGGATTGACCAGAGCTAGAGCACAGAGACTGGATTTCCTAAAGTATGTACAATATTATCTTGATTCATCATTATCTCCAATACATCCGTCTTGTTAATCATTATTATTTGTCCAACTTTTGACAATTAGAAACTACAAGTATATGAAACGTTTGAGTATAAATGCACAATGCATATATTGTTAGTATTGTTAATATAAAACAAGCGAAATGACACTGCTACCTCAATTCACGTTGTCTTATACCGAGTTTCATGTAATAATAAATTTGAAAGAAATGTAACAGACTTTTACAGTGTTTAAGCTTGAGTCCACAGAATTTCACGGCATCGCGAATGCACTAATTATCTCATTTCACATAGTGAAGCGAGCAAAGAAACGATAATAAGGATGAGGTATGCTGATGTACGTGTAAGATATGGCAGCTACCACTCGCCGACGCTTATTATGCTGAGATACCTAATTCAAATCTGATGCATATGCAATTTATTTTTTTCTGACACATGAATACCAATGTACTAGGAAGGCACGTAATTTTTTTCTTTGTAGCAAGTCATTTTTTTGTAATCTTGGCCAAAAATGTATGAAGCCGGATGATACTTAATGTAGTATGTCTGAGTGAATCCTAATTATTGTGCTCTTGTTCCTAATTTTCTGCTACTTCGTGGTCAGTGTGAAGCGATAAAAAGAGCATCCACAATTGTAGATATTCACAATCACACTTACAATGAAGATTATTTTGTGAGCTTGCCGACACACGCATCCATGTAAAACCACAAGTAGCATTTTTCCGTCTGTCAGTTTGTCACTTTCATGTTTTAAAATGAATTAAACGCGATTCCTATGCTTACCTCATGTGTAAAAAAGGCTACCGTGATTACGTAAGCCAAAGTTTCGCAGCAATTTGTAGATAGATACACGGAAGTTGTATCGCATTTTTTGTTCCCTAAAATATTTTATTGCCAAGTTTTTAAAAAATTTTCGAAGTATAAAAGAAACGATAAATATTTGTACTTGTCTGCTTAAATTCATAACAATCATCCATGTAGACAATAACTAATATCAGCAAAAGTATCTACTCTTTGCAATCCTTGTTAAAAACTTTTTCTATTTTACCAAGGTCTGGTTTTCGGCAGCCCTTTTGAAAAATGTGCTTTTGTAAATGTTTAGCTATATATATTATGTACGAAGAAACAGTTTCGTTTTGAGGTGGGTGTATCTTTTAGTGTCAAAGAATTGCACGAAATCTACAAAATTTCTTACTTTCCCATCCCATTATTATTCCTTTGAAATATATATGGGTTTTGTTAGATGCTACATTCATTACTGTATTGTCAATGACCAAGTAATGTCGTTCCCGTTCCCATTGTTTCCTTTCACCACCGACTTGTTAGTGTGCTCAGTCATTGGCTACTTTCTGTGTAGTTGTAAAAGTTGATATACGGTGTAGTCGACGCATTACATTGTATTCCCTTCATGTTCCATAGGTACAAAAACCTTTAATTGATTGGTTTCTATACTATAAGTACTAAACCAAACTTACAGAAATGAGTATTCTGTTATGAGAAACTTAAAATGAATTATGAGAAATCAGTTTGTAAGTAATGAGCTGTAGCTGTGTAGCTACTTGTATTATACCAGTAAATACAAGAGGCGTTTTGCTGGAAGCAGTCAGAGTACAACATGAAAAGCAGAGCAGCTGCATCTTTTCACAAAATGAGCTGCTGAAAACAATTTATAATGTCTATTTTGGCTGAGCACCTCTTCTTATTAACCAAGAAGTGAGGTAAATAAGCAATTATCTACCGTTTCGCCAACACAAAATACAGTCATGCAAAGCGACAGCAAGATGTTACAAACAAGCGAAATACCAGAGAACAAAAATCTGAAAAATATGCATAAATAAAACTTTTGCTGTAGCAGATTTGATCATAAGCATAAAAATGACACTGATTACACAATTATTAAGCTATACTCGTGTATTGAAAATGCCAAAACACGAAATTCATGGGGTAGTAATAGGGTGAGCTATGGTCGGCTGATGCTGACATTTCATATTATGCATGATGGATATAATAAATTATATAACTTCAAATAAATTTGTATAACATGCTACTATTTAATTCCTTGATGTCTTTTGTTTCGTTTATAACGCAGGAATGTGCCAAAAATTACATTGTGCCTCCATGATCACCCTTGACTGGCGTCGTCACTAAGAAAGTGAAAGCGAATTCTTAGAAATCCTTGCAAAAACGTTACTCCTGTTGCTTATAAGCGTTAAGAAGTACCAGACCACCGCCCAATTATATCGGAGAGCTCAGGTAGATTGAAGAATATAATGAACTACTTATAAATTAATTAAAATTATTTCGTCTCAAGTTTGCTCATAAATCTTTTCTTCGACAGATCTTGGAGCCCGTGATCTGCATAATCCATCAAACTGAAGTTGGAACTCAAGGTGGTCAACAACAGTAAATGAATAGAAAGCGGATCTTAAAGGAATCTGTCAAAAACAATTAACATTCATCTTGCAACCTTCTTCACTAATACTTATCGTCCAATATTTGTATTTTACATGTTTTACAATAATTGTTAATGTATTTTAAAGACATAAGCACCAGTACGTAAAAGAGCGTAGTTCATCAAATCAAATCATATTTTTACTCTATAGTCAATATTTTTATAAGCTAAGTTTAAAAAAATGTCCTGCAAAAGCGCTTGTTATGTAGGAACATGGCTCGGCTCTTCCTAGACAATGTTTATGATGTAATCAGTAAAATTTTATCGTCGAAAGTAATGTAATTTCAATACTATGCGTAAACGGACAACGATAATTACCATGTCTGAATAAAATATGTATGCGATCATCGTAAAAATATTTTAGATCCATGAAAGTTTTATCGGTCCATAATTAGAATGTTCTATTATTCTGCTGTGAGTAAAGTCGCCATATCGCCACCATGGTCGAATTCACATATACATATAAGCATAATAGTGCATGGCAAAATTTTATTCAAATTGAGGGTATTTAACATTTCATTTATTTTTATATGCTGGATTGGAACATCAAATTTCGTTGTAATGTTAGGTACGTCTAAAACCATTTTGCAACTATCATCTACCTATGTTCACGTGAACCCACCTTGGAAAAAAATATGTGGAATTTATGTACTTAGTTTTGGGCCGATTTTTATAAATACCAATGCAAAAAACAATGAGGTTGTTTTCCTAATACCTACCTTTGACCTCCTTCCTGTTATTCAAATTTTAAAAAAATCGTTGAGACAATAAGTGAAAAGTAATGTAACTGGTAAAAAAGCAAAAATAAAAATATTAATGAATTGTTCACAAATACACAATGGCTAAATTTCACCCATTGTACAAAAAAAGAAATTTGTATGCAACCTCGAAAATGTGAAATCATGTTGCGCCATTGGAATCCACTGTCTACCATAAGTTCATAGACAACTTGGCCATTCAGTTGTCCTTACGCTTGACTAACTAGAAGTAATACTAATTCACGCCCGAAAAGCTTATTTTAAAGTACTCACAAAGAGAATTAATCATTACGCGAGTTATTCGGCTTTGCAGAATGATTTTACACTCCAGGAGTATTGATTATTCTTTAATAGTCCTCGCCATAACTTTGAGCCTGTTCAAGAATGGCATCACCGAAGCCCCCACCCATTTTGATTGTATCACCAGTGGAGCCAGCAAAACCGGAGTCGCAAAATTTGCATTCCCTTCGAATTGTGAAAATTACATATACTGTGTAAAAGGGAAGGCATATCTTCAAAAGTGCCCACCTGGAACCGCCTACAGTGAGACAGTAAAGGACTGCGACCTGTTTGACACAGTTGCGGCTTGTAATGATGATTCCAACAGTAATGGTAACTGCAATATACTATTGAATCTTGATAACCTACTAGGCGCCTACTAGACCCTTCAACAGCATTAATAAATTTTCAATTTTCTATTTCCAGCTATAAGGTATAATAAACCCATCGCTGGCGAAAAGTATGAAGGAAAGGATGTCAATGATTGCTCATTGAGAGATAGCGGCCTGTATCCCATGCTGTTTGGCGACTGTAGCGAATATGTATTCTGCAAAAGCAATAGAGCATACGCCAAGAAATGTCCGTTTAACCTTCTCTTTGATATGGAGAGGCTGGAATGTTTGATGCCTGCAGACGCCAAGTGTTGGAAGCCAACAGGGCCCACCGGACCGAACAAATTTTTCCCACTCCACATCATCGAATATTATCCAAATTTTGAAGACGAGAATGAACCTCTTGTGGCGACAATGGCGAATCCTGATGGACCTATACCTGCACAGAAAGAATGCTTATACAAGCACAGACCTCATGCCAAGAAGTTTGACACGACCGAGGACGGCATCGTTCTAACAAGCCCTGTTCTCAAAAATGACGGAAACTGGCTGGATTGGAAGTACTGTGAGCCCGGGACTTATGTTAATGCGGTTGGTTCTTTCAGGCGTTCGAAAATGCAAAATGGAAAAACTGACAATGCTGGAATTATCTCGCTGGCCGTTATTTGTCAGCATCCCGATCAGATGGGTAAAGTGGGAGAAGTCAATACTACAATTTTTGATGTAGCTCCCAACTCTCCAAAAACGGACAGCCAGTTTTCCAGGTTCTTCCATTGCGAAGATGGAGCAGCAGCAACCGGATTTCAATTGAACTCTGAGCCTGACCAAGGTCCGAAGGATGACATTGGAACAGCTAATGTGCGTCTCATTTGCTCATGTGGTCCTCCTGCTGTCAAGCCATACTGGATTGAAGGTGTCTACTCAGTTGATGCAAACAGACAAGGTGAATGGACAAAGGAACGAGGCTGCATGCCAAGACAGGTACGTTACTAATGATTAAAATATTAATTGAATCAAGCTCAACGTTAATTATTATTTCTCTTGTTATTTACAGGCTCTTTGTGGAATGCAAGTTCAAATGATGCCTTATGAAAACAGTAAGCCACATTTGACTGAATTATTTTCCCTGGACGTATAAAAAAAATGAGAGCTTTACACATTTTGTAATTTATTTTTTCAGAGGTCAATTTGGCAGCTCATGATAATACTGGACTAAATAACATTAAGGTAACATGGTTTGGTAGCGGAAAGTCTGTATTAAAGGATCACGTAGCCACAGCTAATTAATAATTGTTGATATTTCGATTCGTTTCCGTAGATGAAATGCTGCAATATTCCTAATCCCGTTGACTCCTGCATGCCAATTGAACGAGAAGTGCTTGTTGCAACTTGTGACAATACAGCTAGTTCACAGGCCCAAAATTGCGAATTTGATGGTCAGGTCGGGGTTGACTATGATTTTGCAAATTTTGAACGATCTGCGTACTTCTATGAAAGCACTGGCTTTACATTGGAGCATCAGCTCGCGAAAATTCAAGAAAAAATGTCAGGCAGCGACCTTCACTGTGGTATGGGCAACTGTCTCTTTCAGTGGGATAATGCAACATCAATAGTATGGAAGAAAATGGTTCGCGGCCTTCTGAAAACCAATGTTGTTGGGGGATGGACATCAGAAATCTTCCAGATTGTTGGTCAGTGTGGAATCTATATGATGTACACTAACCGATTTATGAGAATGGATACGGATACTCTAAATAGAGTTCGAATTAACAGAGATTACTGGGATTTCAATCAAGATACCTTTTCTTAATTTAAATCTGATTCTTATCCAATCATCTAACTTATTTATTTATTATTATTTATTAAAACTGTTCGTTGGAAGGTGTCATTAGAAATTCAAGCGTATGTCTATAGAAATGGCTTATTTTAACTCATCTCCCATTGCCCCGCAATTGAATTAGCATTTTATTATTAAAATCCCATGAATTTTCCTAAAAGTCAACATAGAGGTCATACTTAGCATGAATGTACAGTTGAAAAAAGACCATGGATGCTCGATAGTGTGAAAATTGTCGGAAGAAAACTGGACATGGAACAAAAGGAAACTCTACTGGAATTCATTTGCTTTTCCCATACATGCCAACAACGTCAAGGTGTGCTTGTTACAGACAGAAGCAAACAAGGCTGCAATGAATCTTCTTTTTTTTCTCATTCCTCTCAAAATAAAAACCAAAGCGAACAAGTGATAAAGAAAAAAGCTGCTACTTGTCTTACGATAAAAAAAATCCCTTTTGCTAAACCTACATACACCTACATACCTCATAAGACGCTGGAATATACAACACAACACGGGTATTAGTTGCAACCAGCCAGGCAAAAATTAAAAGACTAGTCAACTGGAACTTTAGTAAAAAAAAAGGGCAAGTAAGCAAACTGGCCAAGCAAAAAGGCAACAAGAGATAGATACAAAAACAGTAGCTCGTTCAGGCCGGTATTAGGAATGGCCTTAGAAGAAATTTGGCATCTCAACTTTTATGTATGGGTATGTTCACTTCAGATGCTTTTAGAGCCTCCCGTTCAAGTTTGAAGTTACTTGGTTT